>JBDJHY010531545.1:0-16953 GCA_039654485.1 Withania somnifera
ACGGACTACGGGGTTTGGTTCTCCTACTGGTGGTATAGTAGGTGCCATCATGATCTGAGAAATCGGGTCGTGATATGTAGAGACATAGATTTTGGTGCACATGGGGATAGGGCATAGCACTAGTTTTATGACATTCCTAACAGGGAAGAAGTCGAGGCTTCCGCTGCAGTTGTCACCCAGTACGTTGACTGGCTTTGGATTTTCTATGTGGACATTATTTGATCCAGGATCTACACTATCCTACATATTTGTTTATTTTGCTTCATGATTGGGTGTTGTTAGTAAGAAACTAGTTGTACCTTTAGTGTCTCTATCCCGGTAGGTGTGGCCCTAGTGGTGGATCGGGTATATAGGATGTGTTTAGTGACTTTTTAGGGTCACGAAACATATGCTGACTTGATTAAGCTTGCTATACTAGATTTTGATATGATTCTAGGCATGAACTGGTTGTCCTCCTATCATGCGATCACGGATTGTTATGTCAAGACCGTAACCTTTATATATGCCTAGTGTGCCCTCTGTAGTGTGGTCATTCCCACTAGTCATTCATCATTTAGGGTTATTTTTTATTGTTTGGCTCATACACTTGTTGCTTGAGGTTGTTATGCTTATTTAGAGATTTCAGTGTTGAGTCCCTTTTCCCTGAGACTAGACCAATTGTTAGCGAGTTTATCGATGTATTCCCTGCTGATTTACCTGGCCTTCCACCAGAGCAAGATATTGACATTACTATCAAGGTTGAACCGGGCACAGGCCCATTTCAATTCCTCTATATCATATGTCATTGACTGAGCTTCATGAATTGAGTGTTCAGCTCTAGGATTTGCTTGATAGGGGTTTTATCTGTCTTAGTATATCACTGGGGGTTTCCCCGGTATTGCTTGTAAAGAAGAAGGATGGGTCCCTACGGATGTGTATTGATTATAGGTAGCTGAACAAGGTGACTATTAATAATAAGTATCCTCTGTCACGTATCTATGATTTGATTGATCAACTTCAGGGAGCCATAGTTTTCTCTTAGACTGATTTGTGGTCTGGCTAACACTAGTTGAGAATTCGGGCTGAGGATGTCCCAAAGACAGCTTTTTGGATAAGATATAGATACTATGAGTTTCTAGTGATGTCGTTTGGGTTGACTAATGCCCCTGTAGATTTCATGGATTTGATGACTCGAGTGTTCCAACCTTATTTGCACTCATTCATAATTATTTTTATCAAAGACATACTAGTTTACTCACGGAGTCGAGCTGGGCATGAGGGCACGTGAGATTTGTGTTGTAGGCTTCGAGGACTGAGATACTCTACTATAAGTTCTCAAAGTGTGAGTTTTGTATAGATTCTATCTTCTTTCTGGGTCACATCGTGTCAGTTATTGGTGTTAGTGTTGATTCGGCTAAGGTTTCAGCAGCTCATGATTGGCCTTGACCTACTTCCATCACTGAGATTTGTAGCTTTCTAGGGTTGGTAAGGTATTTTTCCAGGTTTTCTCTTCCATTACAGCCCCCTTAACTAGACTAACACGGAAGGATGTGCCTTCTAGTAGTCAGCTAAGTGTGAGGCTAGCTTTTTGAGGCTGAAAGAGTTATTGATTACCACTCCGGTTCTTGTTCTACAGTTGAGGGCCAACCTTCTAATAAAGATACGCACTGAAAATAGGTACTAATTAGGGAGTCATAGACTCAACACTGACATATGCAAGGTATTCAAAACAACCCCGAGATAGTAAGCGACTAGCTTGAATGAAAGAAATATTCTCTGTCAGTGCTGACTAACTGGATTCTACCACACAAATAGGGGTATAACAAGCATATCTAAGGTAATGATATTTGCATAACAATCCATGACCTCTCTATAAGGGGGAAAATAGTGCATGCCCAATATCACTTTAAAATCAACCATATCCATTAATATCAAATCATCCCAAGTATCAAAATCCCCAATATCTCAACACCCAATTTACTATTAAAGAATCACCTACTTGGGTGGAGACACATAACAACACAGGAAATGACTTAATAACCATACTCAAGCACAAATCATAATAAGATGACGCATAGGATCAAGTAGGTACTGGATCAAACAAAGTTGGAGCTTGCTGACAATACATAAAAATAGTACATATCCCAACAACATCAGAGGCCTCTTCCTCGAGTCTACCTGGCACAATATAAAAATTACTATAACTACAACAATGACCAACTCACGACCATTTACTCTACCATATTGAGGAGCACCATGGCCTATAGCACCACCACCCTTTTCTTGGGTGGCATGGCTCTAATTAGGTAAGCTGGAGTACAGGTTGGCATAGCAGGAGGCTAAGCTACAGTCTAAAAAGAAGTATTCTAGGGACAATCTCTTGTCAAATGGGCCATAACACCATAAGTATTACATGGTCCTACAAACCTTAACTACAGGAGGAATCTAAAGAATTCGAATGGTACACGGCCTGATGAACCTGAAGTAATGTCCATCTACTGATGGCCCAAAGGCTAACCCTCATAACTCTGAGATCTACTACTAGAAGCCTGCAATGAGGCATGCATGTGATACTAAACTGACCATGATGAATATGATGAGGGAGGGTCCTACCCCATAAACTAGATCTTTTCCTACCATGCCTCGATCCACTGATATAACCTTTACAATATGGCATCTTCTCCTCTCTAACTCTCCCACTATAATTGAAACCCTCTATAGTATGAGAAAACTCTAAAATAGCTTAAAAAGATGATCTGGGGGCAAGTAAAAACTCAGCAGACTGATGCATATCTGGATCTAACACATGAACAATATGACGGATTCTCTCCATCTTAGTAGAGATATAGCTAGCATCATAGGCAGATAAAATATAAAACTCTACCTTATGATTAGAAATACAAAAACTCCTCCCTCCTATTTGTATACTAGGTATGAGGGATTCACCTCTCCATAAAAACATCACAAAATAAATTCTAAGTGATAAGAGTGGAGTAAATTATCCTACTGGAACAATAATATCTCCAGTACTCCTTGGCGATATCGCCCATCGGATATACTTTAAAATCAAAGCCATTTAAAACAAGCAAGCTAAGGTTATGGAACCCTTCCTGACATTTTTCAATAAGCTCTCTTAGGTCCTCACCCTATAAAAAAGAAAATCTTAGGGAACTCAACCTAAAAAATCTTCCTAATATCATCATAAGGGTTATATGATTTATCTATTTCAGCCTTATCTCTAGGATAGTACTTTCCATCATCACATTGCTCATAGGAGCCATTATAGTCTCTATAATATTATCTATCATACTCATGGATTCCATTCTCATATGCATAAGAACCACCATAGCTCTCATGGAACTTATCTCCATACTCATGAGTATTACCATCATATGCACAAGGATCATCTTAGCCCTTATACGATTTATCCTTATACCAATGAGATTCATCTTTGTATCTATCGTTCTATCGCTACACATACTCTCTAATGTCATCTTCATAATATGAAGCTATGGAAGATATTTTTCTTATCACTCCAGTTTGACTACCTAAAAAATAACCAAACAAATTAGTAATAAAGTCCTTATAAAACTCTTTATATTCTCTCCTTTACCTCTAAGGCTTCTTTCTAAAATTTCTCTTGAACTAGCTTTAGCTCAACAAGTTCAATGACTTCCTATCCTTTTTGGAAGAGTGATACTTTTAAACCAATTCAATTCATAATAAAGAATAATAGATAAGAGTCAATCAATCCTAAAAAAAAAAGCCAAAATTAAAAATGGACACAAAAAACTAATATAAACTAAGTAAGGATTACTAGTATTTGTCAATTATCTTGGGAATAAAACAAATAAAAGTAGTACTATGGAAATGAAACAAAGGAATTGTGTAATGAACCATTCAGTTAGTTCTTTGCTTTCATCTTTTTATGCTTAGAGCTGTCTGGTAGTTTCCCCAAGTAATTTATGACTTACTTATTTTGGTAACTTGGTGCCTTTGCTGCTCATTTTCCCATTATCTTGGTTTTCCTATTTTGATATTTCATTTTTAAAATACTGGAAATCAAAAGGGAATTGTAGTAAACACACTTAAAATCTAATTCTGATAGTTCCTTTAGCTCTGGAATACCGACTTTGGTTTGGGTAGACCATAAGTTCATGTCCTGGGATTTTTTTTTCAGTTTGGGTTGTTTCATTGAGATTCAGCCAAGCAAAAACTCATTTTAAAGACAAGGTGGTCTTTTGGTGATCAGATCTTCGAATCAGAATTCTGACAATTCCATCAGCTCTTTAATGTTGATTGTGGCTAGTTGGGCCATTGGTTTGCATCCCGTGGTGTTCGAGCTTATTTTGAGTCGGTCTGTGAAAAATTCAAAAATGGCACCTTTTGGTCCTTTTGAGTTCAGAGTCCTTTTCTTTTAAATAGCCTCGGTTGGTTGTTTTGTCAATTTCGTTGAGTTCTAGTGTGTTTTACACCCAAATGCATTCTTGGATTTCTAGAATTGGACTTGGGATGGTTGTTTTAGTCCCCTAGGAGAGTTCATGCTTTTCTAAGTTTTCAAGAAGGTTCTAGACCACCAAGTGGCCCTTGGGCCACCCCTGCACCATCACCTCTGCTCCCAGGGCTTCACCCTGGTGAAGCCGCTACATAAACCTCATCTCGCCATAGGTGGAAAAGGCATCGAGGGTGAAGGGTTGTATGCTTGGTCCTGGCCTCACCGTATGGGGCCAACATACCTTAGGAATAATTCAAGTTGTTGTATGACGAGTGTGGTGAGATGAGCTCTTAGCTTGTGGCATTTTTCCAATCCTAGACTCAGATTACTTTCCGTTTTCATTATTATCAACATTGTTGTTACTATATTGTGTTAAGGCAACTACATATTATTTTTTGGGCTGAGTTTGGCACTGATGGGGCACAAACCCTATATTTTATTAGAGGCACCTTTCTACAGGGGTGGACTCGGATTTTGGCACTGATGGGGCAGAGACCCTACATTTGAATAGAGGTGCAATCTTCTAGGAAACGGACCCTACATTTGAATAGAGGAGCGATCCTTCGGATCACAGATCCTGAGTTTGGTATTAAGGGGGTAGAGACCCTATATTTGATTAGAGGCGCAGTCCTTCGGGGAACGGACCCTAAGTTTTGCACTGTTAGGGCTATGGCCACAATATTGGCACTTATTGAGAAGATTGTTTTGGAACTACATGATACTGCACTATTTTACTTTCCTGCACTCCCTTGTATTACCTTTGTATTATTTGTGCTCACCGGTCTTAAGGGGGAAGTCACGATTGGTTTTGCTGTGCTGATTGTACTTACTGGTGGTATGGGATGCCAGGTAGGTTTTTGTGTTAACTGGGGTTCCTTTCTTAGCTGTATCCTTCCATTCCATATTTTTTCGTAGTGCTTATATATATATATATATCCTTATGGTTAGTTGGGTCTTGGCTTAGCTGGAGTATATGTATGTTTTCTTACTTCATTTTGGGTTTTTGGGTACTAGTCCAGATTGTGTTCACCATGCTTTATTTCCCTTATATCTGTACTTGCACTTCCAGTATCCTATGTCTCTACATGTCTATTAGTTTTACCATTTTTCTACTATCGTTGACCTATTTTTCTTCCTCTCCTTTATTACTTATATTTTATTTTATCTAAGTCGGCCTATGATGCCTACTTGGTACCTTGTTTGATAGTCATGCTGTATTTCTTTACCATTTTTTTTGGTGAAGATATCGGAAGGGGTTATCAGAGATGTCGTGATCGTACGGAGTAGATACAGCTGGTTGCAAAGATTTTGGTGAGCTTTGTCATTCAAACCGATTATGGTTTTCCTGATTTCATTTGGCTTTCTTCTATTTGTAGCAAGACATATATTGTACTACTTTTGTAGTAGTTGTTTGTATTTCTATCTTTTGGATACTCTTTATAGTAGCTCCATAGGCCATTGACATCAACTTTTGGTATTTGGGTGGTTTATGTGTTTCTTCTTCTTCTGTTCTTTAATGTTTCTTGTTATGCTATTCCACTTTGTTGGATGTTCATGTGTTTATAGCCTATTACTCGTAGCTTCGGGCTTGTCTACTGGAGGGTTGTAGATACCATCATTACCTGAAGTTTGGATCGTGAAAGAGTGGTATTAGAGCTTAGGTTCACCAATATCTATGGCATTGGAGAAAGTACTAGTAGGATGCATAAACATTCGCATCCGATCTTCAAGAGTCTACCGGTGTCTTAGGAACTACTGCCTTTTTGAAATCCTTTCGTGCATTGTTATTTATAATTATTCTAGAACCTACCTTCACTTCATTCCATGCAGATGGTCTATACCAGAGGATCTTCAGTTGATCGAGACCTTCCCCTAGTTAGTCACGAGGGGGCAGGGGAAGAGGCTCCTCCAGTCCATACTACCTTAGTTATTCCACATTCGCAAACACCCCATGTACCACCTCTACAACCTGTTCAACCACCCCCTACCGCATTTAGAGATCTATTATGGCAGATTCTCCAGATATTAGATAGTTCATCAGTAGATAGGCCAGGGAGCGACACAGGGTGCACCATGACCCCCAGCTTTTGAGCTCCAACACCACCACAAGTAGTATCACCTATTGTATTATTTCATACTATCACCACTGCTCCTGCACCAGCACTCACTCCTGTTTTACCTGCATTTGAGATGCGGAAGATGTTTGGCCATTTTCTATGGATTGCCCCCCCCCAGGTTCTTGGGAGAGTAGGGGAAGGCCCCTCGTGGGTTTGTTACTTTCTATGAGGAGCTCCTACAGGCTTTAGAGCTTCTATATTTGCATGGGGTACACTTCACTTCCTACCTGTTTAAGGGTACCGCCAGTCAGTAGTGGAGAGTGTTTTGAGATTGTAGATCACCAGGGTCAGCTCCACCTCCCTGGGATGGTTTAAAGAGGCATTTCTAGCTTATTACATGCCTAGGAGCATCTGTAAGGCATTGTAGGCATAGTTTGAGGGGTTGAGATAGGGTTCTGTAATGGTGTCGGAGCATGAGGCATGGTTTGTTGGTTTATATAGGCACTCCGGGGACTTTATTACTACCGAGGAGGAATAGATCCACCACTTTCCTCATGGAATAAATCTTGACTTGCAGGTCCATGTTGAGCTACTTCTGGTGCTACCGAAGTCATTCCTAAATGTTTTTAACCACGCTCGTCGTATGGAGATTTTGACTCACCATACCTAAGGGGTCAATGAGAAAAGACAGCACAATCAGGGTGGGTTTTCAGGATCCAGGTTAGAGGGTCTTTATTTTGATGGGAGGTCCCAGCTGAGCCGACCGTACCTGGCCTTTGGGTATCAGGGGTTGAGTTTCAAGTTAGTGAGGCTATTTTAAGGGATCTCGTAGTCACGTCAGGACTAGGGATACTTTTATGAGTATGGGGAGTGGGGCCATTATGCCTGATATTGTCCCAAGATCCCATGAGATTATTCAAATAAGGGGTGTTTTGAGTGCATAGGTCGGGGCCATGCCTAATATTTCCCTCACTGTAGGGCCTTTCAAGCCACAATATTAAATATTCAACCATTGCAGACAATACCATCGACTAGATTTAGGCCATCAACCATTCAGGGATCTAGGGGGAAGAGGCCAGGTGGCAGAGGTAGAGACACAGATTTGGGTGCACAGGGGGATAGGGCATAGCACCAGTTTTATGACATTCCTAACAGGGAAGAAGTAGAGGCCTCCACTGCAGTTGTCTCCCAGTACGTTGACTGGCCTTGGATTTTCTATCTTGACATTACTTGATCCAGGATCTACACTATCCTACATATCTGTTTATTTTTCTTCATGATTGGGTGCTGTTAATGAGCAACTAGCTATACCCATGAGTGTCTCTACCCCGGTAGGTGTGGTCCTAGTGGTGGATCGGGTATATAGGATGTGTCTGATGACTTTTCAGGGTCACGAAACATGGGCTGACTTGATTGAGCTGGCTATGCTAGATTTTGATATGATTCTAGGCATGAACTGGTTGTTCTTCTATCATGAGATCCTGGATTGTTATGCCAAGAACGTAGCCTTTAAATGTGCCTAGTTTTCCCTCTTTAGTATGGTTGGTCCCACTAGTCATTCATCATTTCGGGTTGTTTTTTATTGTCGGGTTCATAGACTTGTTCCTTGAGGTTGTTATACTTATTTAGAGATTTCAGTGTTGAGTTCCTTTTCC
Source organism: Withania somnifera (assembly GCA_039654485.1). NCBI lineage: Eukaryota > Viridiplantae > Streptophyta > Magnoliopsida > Solanales > Solanaceae > Withania > Withania somnifera. The sequence goes on from JBDJHY010531545.1 coordinate 8,187, forward strand.
CTGAGACTAGGCCAATTGTTAGCGAGTTTATCGATGTTTTCCCTGTTGATTTACCTGGCCTTCCACCAGAGCAAGATATTGACTTTACTATCAAGGTTGACCCAGGCACAGTCCCATTTCAATTCCTATGTATCATATGTCACAGACTGAGCTTTATGAATTGACTGTTCAGCTCTAGGATTTGCTTGATGGGAGTTTTATCTATCTTAGTGTATCATTGGGGGTTTCCCCGGTATTTCTTGTAAAGAAGAAGGATGGGTCCCTACAGATTTGTATTGATTATAGGTAGCTGAACATGGTGACTATTAATAATAAGTATCCTCTGTCACGTATCTATGATTTGATTGATCAGTTTTAGGAAGCCATAGTTTTCTCTTAGACTGATTTGTGGTCTGGCTACCACTAGTTGAGAATTCGGGCTGAGGATGTCCCAAAGACAGCTTTTCGGATGAGATATAGACACTATAAGTTTCTAGTAATGTCATTTGGGCTGACTAATACCCTTGTATATTTCATGGATTTGATGACTCAGGTGTTCCAACCATATTTGCACTCATTTATAGTTGTTTTTATCGATGACATACAAGTTTACTCATGGAGTCGAGTTGGGCATGAGGGGCACTTGAGATTTGTGTTGCAGGCTTTGAGGACTGAAATACTCTACTATAAGTTCTCAAAGTGTGAGTTTTGGATAGATTCGATCTTCTTTTTGGGCTACGTCATGTCAAGTTCTAGTGTCAATGTTGATTCGGCTAAGGTTTCAGCAGTTCGTGATTGGCCTTGACCTACTTCCATCACTGAGATTTGTATCCTCTAGGGTTGGTAAGGTATTCTTATCATTTTTCCAGGTTTTCTCTTCCATTATAGTCCCCTTGACTAGACTAACACGGAAGGATGTGCCTTCTAATGGTCAGCTAAGTGTGAGGCTAGCTTTCTGAGGCTGAAGGAGTTATTGATTACCACTCCGGTTCTTGTTCTACAGTTGAGGGCCAACCTTCTAAAGTGTATTTTGATGATTCAGGTGTCGGTCTGGGTTGTTTTCTGATGCAACAGGGCCATATTATATTTATGTATCGAGGCAATTGAAGGATCATGAGAGCAACTACACCACCCATGATTTGGAGTTGGCGGCGTCAGTTTTTGCGCTAAATACCTGGAGGAAATACTTATATGAAGTCCACTATAAGGTATTCACTGATCACCGCAGCTTGTAGTACATTCTATGTCAGAAGGAGATTAACTTGAGGCAGAAGGACTACGATTTGACTATTCTTTACCATTCAAGCAAGGCTAATGTTTTTGCCGACTCTTTGAGCTAGAAGGCAGTGAGTTTGGGTAGCCTTGCTACAGTTCCTGTTTTTAAGAGACCTCTAACTCGGGATGTTCAGTGCTTTGCCAGTATGATAGTTAGGTTGGATCTTTTAGTGTGGGAGTGTATTATTTCCCATATTGAGTCTAAATCGTCCTTATTTGACCAGATATTCGATAAAGCTAGTATGAGGACCCATATTTAGCTCAGAAGAGAGAGAGGGTCCTATAGGGTGATTTTTATTAGGCTAAGGTAGACTCTAATGGTGTATTATGAGTTCATGATCGCCTTGCTATTTCGAGGTTGGTGATATCGCTCAAACCATGTTGCGTGAAGCCGACTATTCCAGATACTCTATTCATCCAGGTACTGCAAGAATGTACCATGATCTGAGGCAACATTACTAGTGGTGAGGTATAAGGAGGTTTATTACGTCCTTCTAGTCTCATTGTTTGAACTGTCAGTAGGTGAAGTTCGAGCACCAAAGACTGGGAGGTGAGATACAGAGGCTCCCTATCCTTGAGTGGAAGTCGAAGCAGATTATTATAGATTTCTTCACAGGCCTTCCCCGTACTTCCAAAGGGTTTGATTGCTTTTGGGTCATCATGGATCAACTAACCAAATCAGCTTACATCCTACCGACTCTTCTGACCTAGGGTGCAGAGAGATAGCCGAGCTATATGTTCATGTGATAGTTAGGCTTCATGGGGTACCAGTATCTATTATATCCAATCAGAGTACACAGTTTACCTCACGGTTTTGGAGGTTGATTCAGAGAGAGATGGGTATAGAGGTTGATTTGAGTATAGTGTTCTACCCATAGACAGATGGGTAGTCTGAGAGGACCATTTAAGTGCCTTATGATATGTTGCATGGTTGTATTTTTTTATTTTGGAGGTATTTGGGACAGGCACTTGGCCTTGCCAGAAATTTCTTATAATAACAGCTACTACTCCAATATTCAAATGGCATTATTTAAGGCTTTGCATGGAAGACATTACAGATCGCCTGTTTGTTGGTTTAGTGGTAGAGAGATTGGCTCCAGTGATCTAATTTCTCTGCAATAATTCAAATCGAGTTAGACTTATTCAAGATAGGATGTGGTCAGTACAGAGTAGGTAGTAGTCTTACGTGGATTGTAGGCTTGAGTTTAGTGTTGGCGACTTAGTCTTCTTTTGAGTTTCACCGATGAGGGATGTTATGAGGTTTGGAAGGTGGGGCAAGCTTAACCCCCAATTTATTAGGCCTTATGAGATCTTATAGAGAGTTAGAGAGGTTGCCTACAGACTTGACTTACCACCTAAGTTAGTTGCAGTTCATCCAGTTTCATATTTATTGATGCTCCACCATTATGTACTAGACTTGTCCTATTTCTTTCGTCGAGAGGCCATACATATTGATGAAACTTTGACTTAAATTGAGGAGCCCTAGGCTTTTATAGATAGGGAAGTGAGGCAACTCAAGTCAAGGGAGATTCTGTAGTGAAGGTTCATTAGGCTTATCGACCTGTTGAGGAGGCACCAGAGAGACAAAATATGATATGCAGGCCCAGTATCTACTTCTGTTCAAGACTTTAGGTACTAATCCTTTCTTAACTTTCAAGGATAAAAGTCCTTTTAAGTGGTGGATGTTGTAATGACCTGTTTGGTCATTTCCTTCCTTTCCATCTTTTTTGTGTTTAGAGCTATCTGGTAGTTGCCCTAAGTCATTTTTGACTTACTGGGACCAGTAGCTCAGTGCCCTGGTAGCTCATTTTCCCATTATCTCAGTTTCCCTAGTTTAAAATTTCATTTTTGAAATAATGGAACTCGAGAGCGAATTTGTAGTAAAAACACTCGAAATCAAATTTCAACAGTTTTGTTATCTATAAAATGCCGACTTTGGTCTAGGTGGACCTTAATTTTTTATCCCGGGCTTTCCATTTTGAGTTTGGGTTATTTTTTGGAAATTTAGCCAAACAAAGCTCATTTTGGAGTATTGGTGATCTTTTGGTGATCGAAGTGTCAATTCAAAATTTTGATGATCTCATCAGCTAGGAATGTCAATTTTGGGATAGTTAAGCCATTGGTTTACTTTCTGAGGTGTCTGGGCTTGTTTTGAGTCGGTCTGTGAAAAGTTCAAAACTTGGCTCCTATTGATCCATTTGATTTCTTTTTCTCTTAAACGATCTCAATTGGTTGTTTTGTCATTTCCATTGAGTTTTCTACCAAAAATTCATTTTTGGTTTGCTACAATTGGACTCAAGATTCTTAGTTTGGGCCCGTCAGAGAGTTCATGTTTTGTTGCAAACTGCCCCAGCGACCTTTAAGCCTCCCCTACTCCCAGGGCTTCACCCTAGAGAAAATGCCACAGTGAGCCTCATCTCTCCCTGGGGAGGTCTCCCTACCAGCCAGATCAGTCTATAAAAGGGGATCATCCCGTTCATTTTCAATCATTTGTTTTCTTTAAAAATCGTTATAGCCAAAGTCTTGGCTGATTTTTTAGGGAAGTGGTGAGGAGTTGTGTGTGAGGTAATTTGAGTTCATGTAGTAAGTTTTCTTGGGTATTTCTCATTCTTTCCGCCTCTTTAGGCTTATGTAAAAAGTTTGTGTTTCTTTATTTAAACCTTATTTTCAACCTTGATTCCTTACTTTAATTTTTTCAGGCTGCGAGCCATTTTTGGGGCCCCTTTTCTGACCCAGGTTATTAGTGCAATATGGGTCCTATTCTTTATGTTTTAATCCCTGGATTCGTAATTTTATAGTTTCAAGTGACTTCAATTGTATTCAGAGCTTTGGACCTATAGTGCACGCATTTTGGGGACTTTCGCCGGCTTTGAGGTGGGCTAGGTTTATTTATGTGCATTGTATACTGGGCTATTATTTTGTGCTTGTGATACGACCTTTAGTGTGGATTGGTATTTAGGTTGACCATTGTAGTTTAGCTAACCCGTGATATTTTCATTAGATTTTGAGGACCCGTGAAAGGGCATAAAGGGTGAAGGTTTTTATGCCAAGGTCTTGGCCTCACCGCATGGGGACCACATACCTTAGGAACTATTCGAGTTGTTACGTGACGAGTGTGGTGAGATAATCTCTTAGTTGATGGCCTTTGGTTTATCCTAGACTCCGGTTACTTTCTATTATTGTTATTATCAGCATTATTGTTGCTATATTGTGTTAAGGCACTTTTATATTATTGTTTGGGGTGAGTTTGGAACAGATGGGGCACAAACCCTACATTTGATTAGAGGTGCAGTCCTCTCGAGCGCGGATCCTAAGTTTGGCACTGATGGGACAGATTCCTTACATTTGATTAGAGGTGCGGTTCTCCGAGGCGTGGACCCTAATTTTGGCACTTATGAGGAATAGACCCTACATTTTATTAGAGGAGCAGTCCTCTGGGGCATAGACCTTGAGTTTGGCACTGCTTGGGCAGAGGTCCCGAGATTTTCACTTATTGAGAGGATTGTGTTGTCACTACATGATACTGCTCTTTATTAGTTTCCTACACTGCCATGTATTACCTTCGCATTGTTTGTGCTTACCGGGACTATGGGGGAAGTCCTGGTGGGTTTTGTTGTTTTATTTGTACTTACTGGTGGTACGGGATGCCTGGTAGGTTTTGTGTGTTTACTTTTTGTTCCTTACTTAGTTGTATCCTACTGTTAGATCGAATATTCATAGTTCTTACATATATATTCTTATGGTTAGTAGGGTCTGGCTTAGCTAGTGCACTAGTACGTTTCCTTAATTTGATTTTGGGTTTTTCGTTACTGGTCACTCCGAATCGTGTTCACTATGTTTTAGTTCCTATAGATCTGTACTTACACTTTTGGTATCCTATCTTTTTATATATCTATTAGTTTTACCGCTCTTATACTATCGTTGACCTGTTTTACTTCCTAGCCATTATTAATTACATTTTGTTTTAGCCTAGTCGATCTATGATGCCTACTAGGTACCTTGTTTGGTACTTATGCTGCACTTCTATACCATTTTCGTGGTTCAAATACCAGCAGGGATTATCGAAGATGCCATGATCGTGTGGAGTAGGTACAGCTGGTTGTAGAGATTACGGTGAGCTTTGACTTTTGAGCCGATTATGGTTCCCTTGATTTTAGTCTGCTTTATTATGTCTATCAAAGGCCCTATATTTTATTACTTTCATAGGAGTTGTTTGTATTTCTATCTTTTGGATACTTTGTATAGTAGCTCCATATGCCATTGACATCAAGTTTTGGGATTTGGGTGGTTTATGTATTTCTTCTTCTTCCATTCTTTTATGCTCCTGCTTATACTTTTTTGCTTTGCTGGATGATTCGAGTATTTATAGTCCATTGCGCCTAGCTCCAGGCTATAGGTTCAGGCTTGTCTAATGGAGGATTGTAGCTTCCATCATGACCTGAAGTTTGGGTCGTGAAAAATTGGAACTTGAATTGAGCTAAATGAAATTGAATTACCAATGTTTAGTTCACTTTAGGGTTGCTAAAATATCACCTAGGTTCACCAAAGTGGGTTGCAGCCTGCCAAATTGATGTCTAACCTCAAGAAGTAGAGGAAACCAATGGAACTATTTTGGCTTCCAAGGTTTGGCTACATACCTCCAAGGATGTTCCACCGTAGGACCTTATACCGCTAGAAATGCTAGACGACTTGAAGCATCCACAAATTTTTACCTTGTGGTCCCCCCTGTACTTTCTTGACCTCGTAACTTTTTGAAATGGAATATTCTTTTGTACTAACACTTTTTCATCTTTTATTTATCTGTTTTTGCATATATACCCCATTTTTAAATATTCTATTTCACTAATATGGGACGGCATGAAGAAAATGAAACATTCAAATTTTTAACTACTCTCAAACAAAATTGGAATTGCACCAAAATTTAGATACAGGTTCCTTTCAACTTGTTGAACAATCACAAATACTTTGATCTTCAAATTTCAACCTAATTTAAGATCCAAATTCTCCACCTTAAAACATTGAAGAACATCGTGAACATGGAGGAACTCCAAAATTTTAATTTCCCAAAATTAGCTCTAAATCTCACTAATATTGAAATCCAAGCTCCCATTTATATAAGAAACAATTCCCAATACTTTTGGATCATCAAATACAACTAGTTAACCCTTAATTTTAAGATCAATTTATGTAATTCATAAGGTTCTACGAATATGGACAACACCCAAAATCACAACTCACTCAAATAAACTCGTAATCTCAAAAAAATTGATATTTGAGTTCCTTATGATATGAATTTAATTTATAAACACTTTTGAACCTTCAATTTCACCTCAACACCTTTCGATTTCTAAACCCAATAGCTTTATGGTATTTAATTTTTTAAATGGTTACTCAACCCGAGTTGACTCAAAACAATGACTCAAAAACACTAGGAGATCAATTCCTAATGCTCAAACTCAAAGAAGAAACACAAATTAAAACCACATTAGGGAAGTTATTTTGAGATTCTAAATTCTTTAATTATTTTTTAATATTCAAGTGTGATGACCCTTACAATCATTATGATAGCTTCCCCAAGTCATTTATGACCAGTTGGGATTGGTGGTTTGGCTCCCTAGTTGTTTGATTAGGAGTAATCTTATTTTCCTTATTTTAGAGCCTGACTATAGGTAATCATTCTCTTTGGTTAGTATTTCTTCAATAAAAGCTCGGAATTGAATTATGATAGTATATTTATCTTGTGACATGGATTTTTTTCTAGGTGGACCTCTGGCTTGGGCCTAGGACCTTTCAATGCAATACTATCTCATTTAAAGAGATGGTTGTTGGCTAGAAATTGAGTATTTGACCTCAGCCAACATTACATGATTGGAGCATTAGATCATAAATATGACTATTACATCAGCTTTGAAATGTACAGTTTGGGTTAGGTAGTGTATTTTCCTTGCTTCCCAAGGTGTACGAGCTCATTTTGGGATATTTGGTAGATTTTTTAATTTTCGATGCTAAGAGTTGACTTGGTCAACATTTATTAAAAATGACCTAGTACTGGAATTTGGACTTAATCTGTTGAGTCTGGAATTTTTTTATGATATGTTAGAACTATAGTTTGCACATATTGGGTTTTAGGTGGGCTCAAAAGACCTATTTGATAGTTTAAAGTTGGTTGAGTTTCTAGTGCATTGTTGTAATTGGTGCAGATGCATAGCATTCAGTGTGATCATGCATTGGCACCACGATCACTTTATTGAGTCCCTTTTAATTTATTGCGATCGAGCTATGGTGCTGCAATTGCTCCTCAACTCCTGTTCATTCCCCTTCAAGATGGTACCCTGGTGATGCAGTCACACTATTTCTTCTACTACTCTTCTATGCGAACACGCTGCCTCTATTGCTCCCCATCTAATGCGATCTCACTCAGTTCCTATGATAGATTTCCTCTTACAGGTGCCCATTTTTCACGATCCTTACCCCCTAGCATGATTGCGCTTACCATGTCCATAAATAGTCCCTCACCTTGAATGTTCATCCATAATATTCACTCTATTCTCTCATTGAATAGTCTTTGAGCACTGAATTCTACTAGGAATTTATATTTTAATCTTAGTCACTCCTTTTCCCTAAGAATAATGATTTTCACTTGCATCTTTATAAGTATTCTACCTTGAAACTCCATATTCATGGATATTTTCCTCTACTAAAGGACCTTGCTTATTCAAGTTAAATCTGTTGGACCAAGGGTGGTTCACCAAATTGTCCTCTTATGTTCTGATTGATGAATAAATCATTAAGTTAAAGATTTGATGTTATTGAAGAAATTACAATCCCTTGGATATGTTCGTGAAACGATTCATAAGCAAGCACTTCACTTAGGGAAGTCAAGGACTCTTTTTGGACCTTTTCGAGTACTCAATGTGCAAAAATTGTAAAGAAACAATAGAGAGTTAGTCGACTAATTTGAGAAATTAGTCGACCAAAATGGACCAAGTTAGTCGACCAATATGAGTTCCAATAGGGTCCTGGAAAAGGCTTTAGTTGACTAATATGACAAAGTAGTCGACCAATCTGAAGCAGATTTTCTCTAATTGATTTCTTGATTCACAACACTTGAGGATTGATTGGAAACTTGTAAGTGGAAATTTAGATGAAATTTTAGTTGACCAATGTGATAAATTAGTCGACCAAACAATATCTCATGTTGGCTACTGGAGAACAAGTTAGTCGACTAATTTTCCAAAGTAGTCAACCAATTTGCATCACAAGTTGGCTGCTAGAAATCAAACTAGTCAACTAAAATGAGGAACTAGTCGACCAATCTAATGTCAGGTGCATTAAATGCAGTGGTTGGTGCAGCAGAAGGGCTAGTAATCAATGCATAACGACTACATTTATTGAGATGGCTATAAATACATCAAAAATCTAATGGATTAGTAGATATTGAACACAAGCTAACACTCCAATCCATCATTCTCTGAAAATCAAAAGATTGCACCTCTCACTTGTTAGAAAGTAC
>JBDJHY010532085.1:0-16950 GCA_039654485.1 Withania somnifera
TTTTCCTGATTGTCCTATTTGTTTCTATGACCTTTATCTTTGTATTTTGTTATTTACTGCATTTATTACCGTTATGCGCTCAGTGGACCCTCGAAGCCTACTGAGTACGGGTTGCTTAGGCGACTTGTACTCAGACTACACTTGTACTTGTACAGATCCGAGTACAGGTTCCCTTTTTTTTGACACATAGATCGTTGTTCGTTCGTATTCTTTCTAGTTCAGAGTTTAAGGGTGAGCTTGGCGTCCAACTTGATCCTGTTTCTCTTTAAATTTATATTTTTTTTTATCTCCATTGTATTTCGGAGATGTTTTGGATACTGTATTTCCTTTAGTTTTATGATTCTATATTAAAAGGTTCATTCGACACTGATAACGGGTTTTTGGGTAGTTATTTCTTTCTTAATAAAATTTCGTATCTTTATTATTCCATATATCTTGATATTCTTCCGCATTAAGTGTAGTAGTCCTCTGCTTCGGCTACGAACTACGGGGTTTGGTTCTCCTACTAGAGGTGTAGTAGGTGTCATCATGATCCGCGAAATCAGGTCGTGACAGGAAGAGTGAGTCAGTTATAATTTTTATCTCTAGTGTTTTGACTAAGGATGCCTTGAGATGAAGCTCAATTTTCAGTTAGCTATTATGGTCGATAATTATGTTCTAAATCCTATGAGTTGATTACTACTCAAACTATGCATGAGTTCCTTTTGAATATCTCTATTAGTACTTGTCTGGTAGCACGAATAGCGCCTGGATACTGGGATTCTTTTGGAATTCATTATAGTAGTGGTTAATAGTGAAGTTGATTACCTATGGGAAGCGATAGGGTAATAGTGTCTGGTATCCTTGAGTCTTGAAATATGAATAGTTTTACTGATATGGGTAATGAATTGAGTGTCAAGCATGGGTCATCCAGTTTTGACAAACCACCGTGTGAGTGATTGATGGTTGAATTTAAACTTCCTTTCAATGTTGGGTAATATTGATCTAGAAACTCAGGATTTATGGTAAGTAGACCTGCTTGTTTAGTGATAATGTGGTTTTGTAGAGATTCTCAGTTCGAATTGTGTCCGTGGAAATTGTTTTAGTTACCTTGATCTTCATAGAGGTATGGTAATACAATAATCCTATGAGATAGGGTTGGCATTCGCTATCATTGATGTGTTAATTCCCAATTTTGACTTAGAAGTTCAGACTCGTATGGTACAGTGATAGCATGATAAAACTCACTTGAGAAATAAAATTTAGCTTTGCAAGTTATGCTTCAGGTTCCAGGTCGAGTCAACACTTCATTTCTCTCTTATGTTCAAGGACGAACATGGTTTTTAGTGTTGGATGTTGTAATAACCCAAAAGGTCATTTTTTGATATTTTGAGCCTTGGGTGGAATCTTTATTAGAATCCTAACTATCAACATTTGGGTGTTGATAGTTGTCATCTTCTTGTGTTTTACATGTTGTGAGTAGACGTTTTTTAGTTGGAGGCTATTGGAAAGGCAAAAGTACTTGGGCAGCTTGTTTCTTCGAAATTAAGGAAGCTGAGTTTTAATTACTTTCTATAAATTATTAACAATTACTTGTTAATTGCTTTTCCATTTAGGGTGACTTGGGTGATTTTGGATTACTTTCATCAATCATTTTGGGATTAGAATTAGACTAATTTAAATGATGTAAAAGTATGAGGAAATTATTAGCTTATATGTTTACTTGATTGCGTTGTGAGGTGTTGGATTGATTCATATATTGCAAAAAGTGTGTCTTGGTGTAGAATTCAGGATTTAATTGCACACTTGATTGGGAAACTGCCCTTGATTAACTATTGGTAACCTTATAATGAAAAATGGGACATTTGTGTGGTTAGATACAAATTGGAGATTTTTATTAGGTTTGAATTGTGGAGAAAAATGGCATACTACCTCATTGTATTTTTTGTGCTATTAATCTTGATGTTCTATATTGATATGGGATAATACTTGTTGAAATTTTTAAGTGGCCTTAATATTATTTGTTTTTATGGTTTGTTAACAACTCTATTACTCTTAAAATGATATGACTAGGCTTATATTGTTATCGTGATATCTTATACATGATTTGATTATTTTGCAATTTGATTCTTAATATCATGATTGTGGTTGGAATTGACTCGTAAATTAGCATTAATTGTGGAATATCAAAGACCAGATTGTAAGACTTTGGTAGCAGGCATATACATAAAATAAGGATAAAAATATTGAGAACGGATTTTGGCGAACTTCGACAACAAATATATAAGTATGGTAATAATGATATTGAAACCTGATTGTGTCGAACTTCGGCTGCAGGCATATGAGTAAGTTAACAACAATAACTAAAACCTATCTGTGGAGGACTTTGATAATGGGTTCCTGATTGAGTTAATATACATATATTGGATACCTGACTGTGGCGGTAATAAGAAACAGGTGAATACGGATAGAACATATATGAAATACTGATGAATTGTTTTACCTGTTGACTGGAGTTTCCTCGAGGTTACTTGATACTTGAGTCTTATATTATACTTGTTGTTGACACTTCGTCTTGCTTGATGATATCTATGAAATGTGACTGCTTGATGACACTTCCACTGATACTTGATTGAAACTAGATATTGTCAACCATTTTGAGGTAATAAATGTATAACACATATTATTGTTGCTAGTAATTGGAGTATGGTAACTTGCTCACACTAATGATCAATGAAATAAGTGCAGAAATCAGTTCACATTGATGATGTTTTCCTTATACTCGTGGTAACTTGCTCACTTTATTTTCATTTATTACTTCAAGTAATGTAACTAGTTCATTCTGTTGATACTTGTTGTGGTAACCTGCTCATAACGTGATTTATGCTTATCATTTAGTCATATTAGAACTTATGAAGAACTTGAATTATCGATACTTGTTGACATATTGTTGGTGGTATTAGGTGAGAAAAAAAAATAATCAGAGATCTTGTGCAACGTTGATATTTTTAGCTATTGATTGGACTGTTGTATTAGATTATAATTTATTGCTAGGCTTTTGTATATAAACTAATTATAGGTTGTAGTGTTTGGAGGATCGGTTGGGATATTAGGAGTTATTTTCTCTTTATGGTTGGTCAGTCAAGGACGCTACTGAGTATCGTTGTTTTATACCCACCCTTTCTTTTTTTTGCACTTATATGTAGGTTTAGGGCCTAGGATTCAATGATATCACTTTTCTACTCATCGAGGCTTCATCCGAGACATCCCAAGGTAATTTCCCATCCATTCTGCATTCGCCAAATGTCTCCTATCATTTACTTTTATGTATCTTTACTTATTAGAGATATTGAAAGACTTGAGACTTATATAAACTTCAGTTTAGTGGCTATGTATAGTGAAACCATTTTTGGGGTTAGTAGAAGGCTTCCACATTATTTACCTTGTGTTTTTACTTTCCCCACCTTGTATTAGCTATTTCCTTAGTTATTCATGAACTAGGATGACCTATCGGGTTGGAAAGGCAGGTGCCATCACACCTGATTTTCGGGGCATGACACCTTATGTAGGGTACATATAGTTCATTAAATGTGTGATTTTCACCTTTGTAGGTGTGTGAACAACTTACAATTCTGTATTTTTTTAATTTTTCATTCTTTTTAATTTCTTATTCTTATTCTTCATCTTTTTCTCTTTCTTCTTAATTTAATAGTTTAGTGTTTGCACCAATATTGACAAACTTGGCTATATTGGTGGTTTTTTGAATATGTATTATCTTTTTTCTTTTTCACTTTCATTAATATATAAAATTAATTATATTAAGAAAAACACAACTGTCGTTCAACCATGGTGATATTGTTTATTCCATTCACTCCATTTGTATATGAATTATGATATTATTTTTAATCTTCTCATTTTTGAAACCAAAAACTTAGATGTATTTGAATTTAATTATTAGAGATGATTTGTCTATCAAATTTCACTAATGCATTAACTTCGTGCCACCTCGAATAAAACAAAAAAATTTAAACTCATCATTCTCGCTTAAAAATTCCCACCATTTCATATTATAACAACAATCAATTTATTGGAACCGCATGTGAGTTTAACCCTTAAAGTAATAGAAAAATTAGAAAGAAATTAAAGAATGAAAAAGGAATACCCTCTCATGTATATGAGTTAGATGGCATGACACCGTCAGTCAGTACTTAAAGCTTGAATTTTCTCTGATAAAATTAAGAAAAAGATGTATACAATTTATCATTCTAATTTTTTTAATTTTATTGTTCTTTTTCTCCATTCTTTTTTTCTTTGTTGAGCCTCATCAAAGTTCGTTGTTGTGGTGGTTGTTATTGGTATTGTGGTTATTCACTGTTGACGATGGTTCAATTGTTTTTGATATTGTTTATCAATTGACATTTGAAAACGGGGTGACGAGTTATGTTTAAACTAGTGGTGTGATAGTGGTTTGAGGGAAGGTGAAGGTTGATTTGCTTGTTACTTAGTGGTGTTCCTAAACTCATTGGAACCATTATTTTTATCAAAAAAAAGGTAGTGAAATAGGATGTGAGAGTGGCGACTAGTGGAGTTATCAAAGGAGCGATTTAGTTGGTTTAATGGAGCTGGCAGTGACAGAAAAATAGAGACGAGGAATTTTGATATGGAGGTTGAAGCAGCGATAGGGCTATTAGGTGGGCCGATAGTTGACGGATCGGAGCTAGAGCTCCGGGGTGGGGTTGGGGTGTGGGGGGTGGTGGTGTAGTGGCTGGAGAAGAAACAAAGGGGTGAGGGTTATTATTTATTTTTTATTTTTTAATTTTGTAGTATATACTTTTAATAAGTTTTTGAACATATATCACCTATTATTTATTTATTAAATAGATTTTTAAATAATTTTTCTTTTTTTAACATAAAATACTATATATAATTATTTAATTGATTATTTTCCACGTGATCAGCGAGTGTATTACACTCTCTTTATTTATTTTACAAGTTCTTAAAATGAACAAACCGTATATCTGATTATTAGGTGTCTAAAATGAAAATGTGTAAATAAAAGTGTCTAAGTAAAAAGTGATGTCAAGTTTAAGTGACTGGTGATAGACTTGATTTTAAAGTAATCCACTAATAAAACTATTTTCTGTCATCATTAAATAAAATAAAGCTACATTTTGTTTTCTTTCCTTTTGATCTATATGATTTCTTCGTTTCATTATTAATCAAACATATTTAGATTGCACACTAATTTTGAATTATTTTCAAAACCTTTATTTTTTTTTAATTAGGGCAGTTGTAATACCTTTATTTTTTTTTAATTAGGGCAGTTGTAATGTGTATTTCTCCGACCCTTGCTGTCCAATAATAAAACCACAATCATTTTGGGGTAAACATTATGAGTAAACAAAACTTAGCAAAAACTTAATCAAGAGTAGGCAAAACACACGCGGTACAATAGAGCGCGTGTTCAGTAGAAAAGAAGCGTCAGCTGCGTGTGATAGAAGGCCAACAGAGAATTTGACAAGTACATTACGTGAATAAGGAAAAAGAAATCACCTGGTTCGAGGTTTCTCCAGTGTTTTCAACAGGAGTTTCATTTTATTGTTTTTTTTTTTTTTTTAATTTTAAACTTCTTGTTTTGTCCCTTATTAACTGAAATTTTAAATCTCTTCATGGATTTCAATAAAAACATATTTAAATATTAAAATTTAAACATCTAGTTCCTATGTACCATGTTCATTAAGTTATTTTTAAGGAACAAATATTTGAAATATTTATAACTTTTAATAACAATAACTTGCCATTTAGTTAGCAACATAAGGAAGAGTAGTTTTCACATAAAATTTCTATGGCTAAATATTTGAAATACTAATAGTTAAAATACGATTAATAAATTATCAAAATAAATTTTTTATTTGTACATAGTCTCTTTTGGAAAATATAATTATTCTTGTCTTTATTTATGTCTCGAGTTGGAACAAATTACTATAATTTTTCTCTACCTATGGATTAATAAATATTTTTCACCAATTTTACAAACGAAAGCTCTTATTTTCATATTTCTCATTCATTACCTTAATTCTAATTAGCTTGAAGTCTGCATTAGTTCCAGTATTGCGAAGGAGACTATACATTTGATCAGAAGGAAGAAGCGGAAAAGAGTTAAGAGGAAAATTGTGGCAGTTGGATATGGTGCTAGCTATATAACATTTGAATAGCTAAAAGTGAGAATTTTTTTGTGCGGCACAACGTTAATATAAATTTCATGTTTTAGTAGGAAAACAGAGCAGTCAAAGGAAGACTAAGCATGTATAGGAGCTCTAAGTTTGCTAGAAATGTGAGGCTTACATAGATAGGATTTTGTAATTAGAGAGTCTGTAGCTTAAGATAGCTTAGCATCCTTCCTAGAAGATGGTTAAGTAGCTAAGTGCTCATTAGGTATAAATATTTTTGGGATGATACTATTTATAACTTATTTCCAAAAAGCATAACTTAAGAAATATACACTAAAGAAGAGTGTAAACTGAAAATTGAACAATTAAAGAAAATTGAAAAAGAACTTTGAAATAACAGTTAAAGTTGCGACGTAATTGCTCCCATTTATTCATCACGAGGTCCTGTATAGTACACATGATTCCCATTCTGAGCACGTTTTGTCATTCCCCAGAACTCAATTTAGGGATACATGGGATCCTTTCCTACCTACAGTCACGAAACTTGGTTATAAGGGATTTCCATATTTTGATAGTACAGAGGTTTGATGGTAGTAACCTTGTCCCATACCAGATCTCAAATTGTCTCTTTATTGTTGTGTTTTCCTCTTCGCTAGTCACCTTTCTTCTCATCTATTCTTGGATTTTCCTTCCACCATTTTTAGTAACAAATGATCCAATATAACATCCCTCAATAATGTGTTTGAATTTCTTGAAATACGAAAAATCACATTATTATTTCTCCCTTCACCTAAGTCCCTGTAAGAGTGTATTTCTTGAACAATAACATTTGCTCTACGTGTAATACTTTCACATGCTCTTCCTGTACTTCTTTTGAATAAACCTTATAAAAATGGCAATATGTGCTAAGCCAACAGGTTTGAACTCATTATTCTATACATTGTCTTATCTATTCCCATGAAAAAGCAATGTACCTTTTCTTACTATCAAATTTCATGTACTTAGAAATCAACCTGAAACATTTCTAATATTAAACAAAAGAAGTTAGACAAGATTCATGGAAATCTAGAACTGTTAAATTCTCACGAGTGAGTCTACGCCTTGTCAACCAGTTCCACAAACCGTGGAACCATCCGTCAAGTTGACCACAGTGAAGGGTCCCTGTGACAAAGTTTCAATGGACCGTTCCACGGTCCATTATTGATACTAGCATGGGAAGCACCTACCCTTAACGACTCTTCATTCGTAGTAAATCAAGGAGCTACATGACTTGTAAGTCATGTTTATGTCAAAAGAGACCTTGAAAGGATTACAATGGCTCAAGGGATATTTACAACTTGTGGGAGGCTCAACTAAGCTTCGAAGAGCACTTTGGAATTTGGGGTGATCCACATTGTACAATTAGAGAGAGAGATGTTTAATTTGCGATGCCCACATGCTTTATCTGTGACTCATGAATTTGACACTACTTGAGAATGAGTTTTTAGAATTCTGGGTGATTGGGTTGTAGTATTGGCCATAGGCAGATTTGTTCCACGATAGAAAGGTGCACATTTCATAAACCCAAGGCGTTCCACTATAAATACAAGTTTATTTTGAACTTAGACTTTGTTTATGCTTGATTATTGAATATTGAATACTTTGGCTATTGTAATAGCTTAGTCTTTGGCTACTTGATTGTTCACTTGTTACTTCTTTAAGAGTGTAATCTCCTAGAAGTTAGGAGTCTATTCTCTTAGTTGATTTCTAATTTTTTTTAATTAATCGATTAGTTTTCCCATTTTTTTATTTAATATTTTGGATTGAATTTTTTGTTACTCAAATAGGTTTTATAGATTTAATTAGGTAGAAAATTTAACAAAGGTACCCAATCATTTTTTGTCTATCCGACTTGAGTTGAGGAATTTCACATATCTTTCTATCTTCTATTCTCCATCGATATTGAATCGTGTTAGAACTCTTACCCGAGTTGCATTATTTGGTATTAGAGCTTAGCTAGGGATTTGTTTTTACAAGTTCAAATCCTAGTTTCTTCAAACAAAAATGAAAAACTAAATCCAATAAGTAAAAAATAATTCAATTGGGTGAAGTTGAGTCTTATTTGAGTTTCATATCTTTGGGATTCCTTCTCCTAGTGATTTCAGTTGAAAACTAACACTTGAGTGGAGTGAATTAATTGGGTTAAAGTTTTCACCATTGAAGACTTTGAAGCTTTTGAAGTTTTGTAAGAATATTTGAAGTGGGTTTGTTGTGTACATGAAATTAAAGGTCAAGGAGTTTTGGATTTGTTTTTTGGAATATTAACAACTCTCCTACCAAATTTCAGATCATTTCAAGCTAAATTGAAGGATTTGGAAATTTGAATTTCTCAATTGTTCTTCAAGTTCATAGAAGAAGAAGAGAGGGATCAAATTTACTTAATTTGATCTAAGAAGGGGAGAGACAACCTTAAGGGAATTGTTTATGCAAAAACAAGGTACTAATATGATTCCAAGAAACACCCCGACCCGTACAACAAATTTTCTACGAAGAAGAATCAAGGAATCAACATGACTTCCATGTAGAAAAGGCGAGTCACCGAATCGGCACTTCCCAGTCACCAACATAGACCATGTATCACAGAATTTCCCACTAACCTTGAAAATCTTGCAATATTTTAAGTCAACATTCTATTATTTTGAGGGATTGAAAAGAACAAAGCACGACTCGCGTGCACTATTAGCGATCCAAAAGTTATTTGGTACTTCTTGATCAAGTCTTAATTTCTTGTCCTAGTTTTCTTCTTTAGTTGTTTCGTTTCTTGATTCTAGTCACTTTTCTTGACTCGTAAACTAGTTTAAAACTAGTAATTTATCTATTTTTTGAGAACTAGTCCTGTTGTGCTTATTTCTTTCGTGCTTTCTTTGTGTGCTTGTTTAGTTAGTTTCTTTGAACAATTCTTGGTTCTTGTCTGGTTATATGAATCATCCTTTGGATTGGTCTATCAGATTCCACAATACTATAAAGGATAGGAAGACATTGAATTGGTTGAATGAAGAAGTAGTTAATCAACTCAGGAAGACACTTATAGGTAAGGAAGTGATCACAAAAAAGTGAAGCATGGTTTTTTATACTAACCGTTTGTTGAGTTTTACAGGTACAAGGACACTAATAAAGATTTTCAAAGATTGGGTAATATCATGGAGAATTTATCTAAGATACTTAGACAATCCAAGAGTTGAATGGAAGAGTGTGAGGAATAGAGGAATAGACGGATAAGTGGAAGGATGCTACAAATGAGGTATCCGTAAAAGTCCAAGGGAGTGATAAGAGGTTTGTATATCACCAAATATTCCCCCCAATGAAATATGGAGAATGCTTAAAACATACCAATATTGAATCCAAATTATCCAAGTACCACTCAACTAGAATCCATAAATGGTAAGAACCCAAAAAGCTGAAACTCCTTACCCAAACCAAAATCGAAATCAAAACAAAAACTAAAATCAAGTTCCACACTAGACCGCATCCAATTCTTATCTATTTACATGGTTCATATGTATTTCCTTCAAGAGAAACCCCACATCAAGAATATCAATACCATAACTACCACAACCCTTTGTATGATGTGGAGAATGTAGGTGATCGATGGGATGATAAAGGGGATAATAGGAGTAGAAATAGGTATAAGGGTAGAGAAGGGGATAGGTATCAATAATATAGATGCAATTAAGGTATGGGAAGGCAGGAGAATTAGAAAGGAGCTAGAGAAGATAGGTATGGGGATAGAGTTGACCATGACCAAGGCTCAACACCATCAAGATTGTACTTCCAAAGTTCAAAAGGAGTAGTGATATGGAAGAGTTCCTAGATTGAAAGTTGCAAAGTGAGAGGATATTTCTCACCAGAAAGATCACGTATTCCGTGAAAGAAAAGTATGCAATAGCTCAATTCAAAGTCTATGCTTCTACTTGGTAGGAAAAAAGAGAAGGAAAATAAAGGCTCATGATAAATATGACTTTCCTACTTGGAAAGAGTTACATACTAATATTGAGTCTTGGTACTTGCCTCCCCATTTCTATCAAGATGAACTAAAGAAGTTATATGTACTTAATCAAGGGAGAAATAGTGTAGAGGAATATTATGATGAGTTTGAAAATTTGAGGATAAGAGATTACACAAATGAACCTTTGCAACGTTCAATGATTCAGTTTGTGACCAGATTAAGATATAAGATATTGAAACCAATCAAGTTAAAACATTATAACATCTTAGAGGCGCCTTCCATGATGATACCAAAATTGAGAAGGACTTGAAGTAGGAGAAGTCCTAAAAACCAAAGAGTTCATCATCAACAACTTGGGATAAGCAATGATAAGTTCAAGTTGTCTTCTAAGTGGGATAATTCTAAAGGAAAGGTTCAAACAAAACAAATCAAAGGTGACTACAAGTTGAAAGCTTTTGATAACGTTGGTGAAACAGGTAAACGAGGAAATATTGCCAATCTTGACCAACTATGACTCTCTTCAATCTGATGCTTTAGATGCCATAGTAGAGGACATATTGCAAGTCAATGCCCAAACACTAGTGCAATAGTTGTATTTCAAATGGATATAGAACCAAAGAGGAAGATGGAGATAGTGGTGAAGTTAAGAAAGAGAGCCTCGAGGATGATCGACAAGGGAATTCAGAGGGTGGAGAAAAAAACCAAGAAAAGGGAAGGATTCATTTTTATTTAGGGGGAATTATAAGGAAGCTTTATTTTGATTCTCTTGATGATGATGGAGATCTCTTGGAGGTAAATTAAAACTTTTTTTGTGTTGTGAGGAGAATAATAGGTGCCATTGACAAAGAGGACCTAGACCAAAGAGAGAATTTTTTTAGTTCTAGTTGTAAGGTGCATGGAAAGATATGTGCTTTGATCATTAATAGTGGAAGTTGCACAAATGTGGTGAGTTTATCATTGGTTGATTTCCTTAAACATCCAACAAAGGAACATCTGAAGTAATACATTCTACAATGGCTCAATGAATGTGATAAAATGAAGGTCCACAAGCAAGCCATCATTAAGTTCAAAATTAGAAAGTAGAAGGATGAACTTGTGTTTGATGTTGTTCCTATGCTTTCTAGTTATATTATACTTGGTCATCCATGGAAATTTGATAGGAATGTTATGCATGATAGGAGAGCCGATCGATTTACTTTCACATAGAAGGGCTGAAAACACAAGTTGACACCTTTGACTCCATATCAAGTGAGTGAAGAGTATAGAGCCATGAGGGAGCTCCAAGATAAGACCACGACCATATATGTTTTCTACTCATGTCCAAAGCAAGGTGGTAGATGTGGACAACAAAAAAAGTGTGTGCTTGGTGGTGAAACCAAACAAGTGTTTGAAGTATATTGATAAGGAACACTTTCTAGTGTGTCTTGTTAACACCGACTTATCACTGCATACTAACCCAAGCACTGGAACTTTTCTTAGTGTATTTCATCCCTTTTGCAAGAATATGTGTCTTTGGTCCCAGATGAGATGCCAAAGAGTTTTCCACCCTTGAGAGGTATTGAACATCAAATAGATTTTCTCCTGAGTTCTCAAATCCCAAATTGTCCGGCTTATAGAAGAAACCCAGAGGAAATCAAAGAGCTTCAAAGATAAGTATAGGACATCTTAAGAATGTGTTAGTGAGAGAGAGCTTCAGTCCATGTGTCCTGTCAGTCGTCTTAGTTCTAAATAAAGATGGCACTTGGAGAGTGTGTGTGGTTAACAAGATTATTGTCAAGTATAGGCACCCAATTTCAAAGCTAAACGATATGCTAGATAAAATTTATGGTGCAAAAGTGTTTTCCAAAATTGATCCACGAAGTGGATATCACCGAATTCGAATAGACCGTGAGATAAATGGAAAATCACTTTCAAAACAAAATTTGTCTATGAGTGGCTAGTTATGCCATTTAGGTTGAAAAATTCTCCGAGTAATTTTATGCGGCTCATGAACCATGTCTTAAAGCCATTTATTAATAGGTTTGTAGTCATTTATTTTAATAAAATTCTTATTTGTAGTCAATCAACGAAGAAACTTGTTGAGAACTTGAGGTAAGTTTTTGAAGAGCTCCTCAAGGAGAAATTGTTTGCTAATGCTAAGAAATGCTTATGTTGTATGGATAAGTGCATTTTATTGGTCTTTGTGGTGAGTGCTCAATAGGTAGAGGTCTATGAGGAGAAGATTAAAGCCATTAGAACTTGGCCTACACCAACTAATGCTAATTAAATTCAAAGCTTCCATGGTATAGAAATTATTTACCAGCGGTTTGTAAAGAACTTCATTACAATTGCTTCTCTATTGAATGAACTTATGAAAAAGGATGTCCCTTTTATTTGGGGTGAACCTCAAGAGGTAGCCTTCATGTCCTTTAAAGAGATGTTGATTTCCATACTTCTCCTACAATTACCTAACTTTAAAAAACCATTTGAAGTTGAGTGTGATGCCTCCAAAGTGGGTATTTGGGGTGTGTTGATGCAAGAAGGTAGGAATTTGTCTTACTTTTGTGAAATGTTGAAACGAGCTTCATTGAATTATTTTACCTATGACAAGAAGCTCTATGCACTTGTGCAGGTGTTGTCCCATTAGAATTATTATCTTTGGCATAAGGAATTTATAATACGTACAAAATATTTGTCCTTAAAGCATCTCAAATGGCAAGCCAAGATGAACAAGGAGCATGCAAAATGGGCCGTGTTTATTAAAATGTTCACATATGTAATTCACTATAAGAAAAGTAAAGAAAAAGTGGAATTGGATGCGCTATCTAGAAGATATGCGTTGATCAACACCTTTCCCTCCAAGTTAATGGGGTTTGAAATCCTTAAAGGGTTCTATGCTTTAGACTCCGACTTCAAGGCTATATATGATAAACTTAAAAAAGGTTGAATGGAGGATTGTTTCCAAATGATTGATGGGTACTTGTTCAAATATAGAAAGTAATGTATGCCCATAAGTTCATAGCAGGAGTTGTTCATGAATAAAGCTCATTATGGTGGTTTAATGGGACACTTTGGTGTGACCAAGACCTTTGATATGCTCATGGAGCAATTCTATTAGCCGAATATGAGGCAAGATATAGAGAAAATATATGGACAATGCCTTCAATGTACAAATCAAGTCCACATCCAAGTCTTAAGGGAAGTATACTCCTCTCTCAACTCCTAGTGGTCTTGGTTGGATATCTCTATGGATTTTTTGTTGGGATTTCCTAGGACTAGAAGAGGACATGATAGTATTTTTGTGGTAGTGGATAGATTTTCCAATAAGTCTCACTTTATTCCATGCCACAAGTGTGACGATGCATCTCATATTACATCCTTGTTTATTATTCATGTTCTTAAGTTGCATGGGGTCCCTAAAACCATTTCATAGTGATAGGAATTCCAAAACTTCTAGCCATTTTTTGAGGAGTCTTTGGGTTTACACTCATTACTAAAATCATGTTTTCTATTTCTTTCCACCTTTAAATGGCTGGCCAAACTGAGGTAGTTAACCGGACTCTAGGAAATATGTGTCGTTGCACGATTAGGGGAGTCCCAACTTCTTGGGATGATCATTTACCATTGACTAATTTTTCTTATAACCGATCTTTTCATTTCTCTTTCAATATGTCAGATTTTGAAACATGTTATGGGTTTAAACTTTTGGTGCCATTATTATTAAGTATTTTATCTAGTGATGTTGTACTGAATTTGGATGCCAAGAAAAGAGATAATAAGTTTATGAAGATACATTCCAAGGTGAAGGAAGCCATTGAATTGTCAAACTCCAAGGTAGAACAAAAAAGAAATCATGGAAGGAGACGTGTGCTATTTAAACCCGATGATTGGGTATGGGTACACTTCTACAAGGAAATACTTCCGCATAGTCAAAAGGGTAAACTAATTCCTAAGAGGATGAACCCTTCAAAGTCCTCCAAAGAATCAACGATAATGCATACAAGATCACTTACCAAGTGAATATAACGTTCATGATATTTTCAATATAAATGATCATTCATCTTGTGGTGTATGTGATGATATGGATTCAAGGATGGATCCTCTTCAAGAAGGGGAGGATAATACAAGAACGAGAAGCACCTATCCTTCATATCACTTTACTTATAGTCAAACCAAGGAGCTATGGAGTTGCAGTTCATGTTCATGTCAAATATGACCTTTTAAAGGGTTACAATGGCGCAAGGGAGAGTCTACAACTTGTGGGAGACTTAATTAATATTGGAAGAGCATTTTGGAATTTGGGCAATCCAAATTGCACAATTAGCGAGAGAGATACTTAATCTGTGATGCCCACATGCTCCATCTGCGACTTGTGGATTTAAAACTACTTGAGGAGGATTTGATGAAATTATGGGTGATTTTGATACAATATTGGTGATTATCAGACTTGCTCCATGATAGGAAAGTTTATATTCCACGATCCCAAGGCATTCCACTATAAATAAAAGTTCATTTTGAACTTACACTTAGTTTATTCTTGATTACTGAATAGTGTAGACTTTGGATATTGTAGTAGCTTAGTATTTGGATACTTGATTATTCAGTTGTGTCTTCTTTGAGATTGTAATATTCTAGAGATTAGCAATGAATTTTCATAGTTGGTTTCCAACTTCATTAGTTCAATTGATTGAATAGTTTTCCCATTTGTGGTTTAATATTTTTGGTTGAATTGATTGTTAATTGAATAGGTTTCTATATATTAAATTAGGTAGAATAGTTACCAAAGGAACCCAGTCCTTTATTTATCTAAGTCCGACTTGAGTTTGAGTCATTCTACATATCTTTTTGTCTTCTATTCCGCGTCAATATTGAATTGTGTTAAATCCCTAATGTGATTAGCATCATCTATTTCAATCGACATTCCATGGATGTCCTAGTGGAACTCTTCAGTAAGGGAACAAAAGGGGACAAGGGCCGACGGGTCCTTGGACAGGTTCGGCGGACCATTAACTGGTTTGACAGAACGTCGAACCGAACTAGTGTCTTTTAAAACCTGTCTTTCCTAGGGCTATTTTGGAAATTTAATATTGTTAGACAATCAATCCCATGATTTTTTTAAGATTAATTACCCTAATATACATAGCTAAAAAACTAAATTCTTTCATTTATACTTATAAATTCTCAGACAAAAGCAAGAAAGAATTAAACTCAGGAAAACTCAAGTACAAAGTTAACCTAGTGTTCCAAGTTCTCATCATTCCTTAAGATTATTCCTTGGAATTTATTTCCAACCAGGTACCGAGGTATTCAATGAGAGTCCCTTTCACTCTCATGCATACAACTTTAGTTTTTTTTTATTAATTATAATTCTTTTAAATCTATGGTTAAACCCAAAATTAATGAATAATTGTTACATTGTCTTCGTGATTCCAATTATTCAAGTTATACTTGTTTTATGATTATTATTATGATTTCCATAAATACATGATTTCCACATAACTACTATGTTCAGATTATTCTTCAAGAGTTATAAATATTATATGCTTTATTCCGAAAAAGATCCTTAGAACTAAAATTGAAAGCTTTATGATTTTTTATTAATACTTATCGCATGAATTATGAAAATCAACCATTATATAAAAGACAAGAATTAGGGATCGCCGACTCAATTATGATTTATGTTTTGTATATCTAGATATGTTCCTTTTTAAGAATCTTTTACGAATATGAGCACATGCTTTTTGGGAGGATTATTTAGCACCCAAAGGGTTGACGCAACCTATCAGTGAGGATGTAGTTAGTCTAAAGCTGTGTTTCCAATATAAGTTAATATTAATATCTAGTTAGTGATCCCTATCTTATACTTTACAAGTTTAGTTCTAGCTGTGGTAGGTATAGGGTGGCCTCTTTGTTAGTGTGGGATTTAGAACACTTGACCTTTTTTAGTGTGGGTTTATAAAACTTGAGTTTATAGAGCTCATAGCATAGTTTTTTTCAGTTGTAAGAAATTCCCAACCTTATAAGAAATATTTAAATACTAAGATAAATACTTTGACCTAAATAAATATGATTAGTACTAATGATTGGAACTTTGAAACAAGACTTGTACTTCTTAACATATTTTATTATTTGGGTCATTGCATAGATTCTAATTCCAGCTTTATGTTATTTATCATATTTGATGCATGGACTCCCGAACCACTATATTCAATGTACTGACTCTTTTTGGTTCCGCCCTCTTATGACATCCAAATACAGGTTTCCCCCATCTAGCCTAGTGGTCAGTAGAGTAGATTTTATAAATAACTTGGTGAGTCCTTACATGCCAGGGACTAGAGTTTTTCTTTATTTTCTTTTATTCTTATTAGTTGATTATTGAGTCTTTATGGGGGGGGGGTATCCTAGTAGTTCTCCCTAGTTCATTAGAGCTTTTGGACATAGAGTCAGATATGAGTATCTTCCTTATGTATTAACCATTTTGTGGCTTTCTTATGATGTTGTCTAGACTTGTTCATTTTATGATTTTTTTGGCTCCATGATTATTTAAAATACTTCCGCTTTATGCTTAAGTGTATGAATAGGCACATGTGCCAAGGTATCTCTTGGTGCTCACTCGTGAGCTCCTAGTGTCATGTCATGCCTAAGGGGTTGCGTCAAAGTATTACAAAATTGATATTAAATATTCAAGTGTCCTAGGGTGTGTTCGAAACTGCATTTAGTAGAGTCTCCCTTAGGGGTGTGTTGCGCACCATACTTATTATGGAGAGGATGCCGAAAATGTTTAGAAAACAACCTCTCTTTGTCATGTATTTCCCCTTCTATGATTTTTACTTATGA
>JBDJHY010532191.1:0-16949 GCA_039654485.1 Withania somnifera
TCGTGTTTAACAAATTGCATTTTAGGGAAAATACGACCACCGTCTAAGAAAGGGTAGTACCTTTATCCCTCCACTAACCACCGCAGTCCAAAAAAGTCGCTCTACTTGAACCACTGCCCGACCACAGTCTTGAGGGTGGTCTTCCGTCCTTGAGGGAGGTAGGAGGTGAGGTAAGTTTCTGACCACTATCTTAGGCAGTTTTCCTGGGACGTACACGAGACAAGTTATTTTGATATAATTCCTCTTGTACCCCTTACCCATTTTCTCTTCCACAAAAATACCCAATCTCAAACACCTTTTCGAATATATTCCAAGGTATATCCGAATCAAACAACACAACTTTGAAGTTCTTCAATCAACAATGTATGAACTTCAACCATTAACAACAAGAGCACCAAGAACACTTTCCAAACTCACTCAAATCAATTCACATTTGAATGAAACTTGAAATGTAGAGTCCTTATAACTTAGAGATTACTATTATCAATTTTTTATCTCCACTCTTTAATGAATTCATATACATATTTTTCAGCTCTTACTTTTTCAACCTTTGGGAACTCCATTAATGAAGAACTCAATATTTGAAGAAGCTTCAATACTCAACCAATCAATGCCAAATTGAATCCCTACATTCTTCCAAGTATAAGAAATAATTCTCCCAACTTTTTAAGCCCCTAAATCAACTCAATTAAGCATAAATTGAGTTCGAAAATCTAAAAACTAAGAACATGAAGAACTTAGAATTTAAATTTTGGAAACTCACCAAAACTCCTCCAATACTACCAAATTTAAACACCAAGCTCTTTTTTATATAAGAAAAACTTCTCAACACCCAAAAATTTTGGATTATAACAAATCAAATCCAAATGGAGTTCAATTTTTGAATTTAGAAGATGAAGATGAAGATGAACACCAAAAATTTCCTTCTTCGATTTAAGTGAAATTCGAACTAGGAAATCCTTGCAACATGAACTTAATGATTTTCAACTTTTTAGCCTTTAATTATTCTTCAGGTGATCACAATTTTAAATCAAACTTGAGCACAACCTTCAACGATAGATATGGTAAATCAACAAACAAACATAAATTCACTCGGATCAAAATTCAAAATTTTTTGGAAATTTTTATTCTTTCTTATTATTTATGGTTTTTTGATTTACAATCTAGGATTCTAATCCGGTGAAATGAATTACTAGTCAAAGCTCTGATACGAGCAAGCTTTAGAGCAAGCTGTTAATGATTATACTAAAAGCTTAAGCTAGTAGTAGGGCCCAAAAAATTAATTCTTATTCACTCCTGGTATTGACTTACCCCACAACAGTAGTGGACCGCACCCAAACCAAAGCCACACCATGTGACCGCTAGAGATGCTATCACTTAGTCAGGAGTGACTGGGTCCTTCACACTAGGCCATATCATCCTCTTTTAGAAGGAGCATCCTCGTGCCTATATGCACATGAGTGGGAGTCAAACCTAGGTTATATCTGATACCAAATGATATGATTCATCTCGAGAGGGTCGATTCGAAGACAAACAGAGAACACAAAAATATGGAAAATGAAATACGCAGAAAATAAAGATAGATAGAGAAATTGAAGGGATGAGAAATAAAGAATGAAATGTTAATTGATTCCTCAATTAACTAAGGGGATAAGAGAATGAAAATTCATCAAACCAAAACCCAATTGAATTTTATAAATGAGTATCTCACTATAAAATTCATAGTAGGAAGTCTGAAATCAACAATAGAAGTAAACCCATTGCTATTTGACTATTCCTAAGCCTAGATTAACACTACTAAAGCTTGAAAAGATTTGTTTAATTATTCATTCATGAAATTATAAGTGCCAAATTTGAAAAACCTAGTATTTATACTACTTCTACTTTTAATATTTACACTAGAGCCCAAAAATAAACCATAATGTCAAATTGTCCCCTATACTTTTGGGCCTCTTCAATTCAAGCTCCAAATGACTTCAAAAGCTTCCCAAGATATTCACCACACCTGAGTTTTCTTCTTTGACCTACAATCATGTACTTGGAACCATTTGGCACCTTTGTGTTGACCATAGCTCGAATCTTCTTTCTAGCATATTTGGTTCTTCCTAATATCATAGCACAGTCTAGGCTAGAAACTAAATAATATTCCTCAGTTTAGCTGTAGTGATCTTGTTCAATCATGGCTTAGGAACTGGAGAACTAGAGTTGAAGGGGCCTCATCTTGAGCCTTAACTTGGCAAGGACATCCAACTGCTCTACTTTGGGGTTCTTTTTTTGGAGGCATAATATAAAAGGCATAAAGGAGGAGTCAGAATAGATTATTTGATTTAAACTTTATAGTACAAAGTAAGACATAAACAAAGGAAAACTGTCCTAAATACTCAATAACCTCTCCAGTATATGTTTGGCATGCTTCGCACCAATAAAGGATAGTCTACCTAATGGTGTATATCATGCATACTTGGACACTTACACCTATTAATTTGATACCAAGTTTTCCATACCCTGAACCTACACCCTAGATGCGATAAGGCATTCAAAAGTACCCTTGGATATGACATTCATCTAATCACACATTCACTCAGTGCAAACAATATATATAATAACAAAAATAATAATGAGCATCTTAAACAAATCAAACATATATAAAAATAAAAGAAATATTGAAACCAAATCTCAATGCTACAAGATGTGTTTGAAAGCCACCAACAAAACTAAATAACTTAGATCCTACGATATGTCCCTAGATAGATTTATTAACATCTACAAAGTCTAGAATCTCTACTAAAGAAAGGTAAAACCCTGAAGAATATCTTGTTCTTAAACCATGAGGACTCACTAAGATAATCTTGACTTTAAAATCTGGTAAAACACGAGCGCGTGGATGGCTAGCGTAGCTGTATGATAAAAGCATGTAGACATAGAATATGTATCATTTTGAATAAACTAGTATGTGAGAGTGAAATATGAAATGGTATATATATATACATATATATATATATATGTATATATGTATGCTCAAACTAAAATAAGGACATGAAGTAACTGTGTAATGCATGAATAGTTCTGACTCTTAACTATAACATCAAGATAACATAATTTTATGCAAGATTGACAAGTATAACCAAACCTTTAACTTTCAAGAGTATAAATAAAACTCAAGTAAATATATTAAAAGTCATTAGTATTAACAAGGAAACTAAACACCAATTTAAACCTTCTTCATACTGACCGATAGCTAAACAGGAACGGGAGCCTCTATAGTTGACAATAAACCATGTAAGTAGACTTGGAGTCTAGCCTTCATCTGGATGATGGGTGTAGTATACCCTTCTAAATGTATAGGACATGATCATCTACCTAGTGGGTCCATTCAGCCTAAATATTATGCCTAAATAATCCATTACTTCCTATGGTGGCACGTAGTTTTTGGGATAGGAGTTTTCAAACCCGAATCCTCTCAGCACTAATACTACTCCCAAAATTGAAAATAAAACTACTCTTAATCTTGAACTTTACTAAGGAAAATAATTTTACTACCAATTGACGAAGTAAAAATTCTGTCTTTGCCTCTTTGGGCATATGGTCGTCTAATTGTCGTTGCTATCATTATTTCAAGTTTTAAATATATTGTAACTAGGCCTATTATTTTAATTAATCTCAGAGAAATTTTCATGATTTCTCTGTGTTTAGAGCATCTTGGTACCTACATTAGGTCATTCATAATATTTTAGGACTGATAGTTTGCCTCCCTAGCAGTTTCATAGCTAGGCTCTTTTATATTTATACCTTTTTTGGGCCTTACTCATCTTATATGATATTGGATCACCTTTTTATTAGTTACTTTGAGTTCATAATATCAATTACATAAAACTCTGTTTTCCTTCCGAGCCTCAATTTTTCAAATTGAGGTTGGCCGGACTGGAAGGAATCACAATCGCAGAGGGTATAGCAGCTACGGGTTTGCGATCGCGTGGCCTGCTCTACAATCACAAGACCTCCCTAGCATCCCTGTATAAAGTTTTTTTTTCTTTTTTGATGAAAGTTTCAACATTTCTCTTATTTTCTCTCAATTTCAAAGCTATAAATAGGTTAATTTGAAGATCATTTGGTGTTTTGAATCCATGAAATCATATCCCGGTGGTTCTGCGATCGTTTCTACTGAGTAAGTTCTTGATTTCTCTTTACTTATAAATTTTTCTATATTACGTAAACTTCTCGGGCTTATTTCTTCATTTTATTTGTTATTTTAAGCCTAATTTTATACCATACAATCTATGAGCTCTGATCTATGTGTTGGTATAAATAATATATTTTTCTGAGCTGTGAGGGTTTATAGACCTTTTTTTAGTTTGGATACTGACCTCTATATTTTTATAGCAATGTGGATCTTGTTTACTGGTCATGGTAGGTGGACTACATTTTTGCTAGCTAAGTGAGATTTTGAGCCTTGTTTGTGCTTTATGGGTGTCTCAGCATGTTCTCGAGGTTATCACCATAATCCATGTAGGCTATGACTTGATTATTTTATATTGGGTATTTAATATTGTATATGCTCAGTAAATTACCCGCTATGGATAGAGTTACTAGTTTGGATCCCTCTTACAATTGTTATCTTGGCCTACAACCTAATTTACTGGCTTCTTCACTTGCTATACACACCTCATACGAGGCCTTACCTGAGTATGTCATGCTTTATTTGGAATGTAGTTGAGGTTGGGGAGGTGATTATCCTAATGGTTAGAGCTTAGTAGCTATCCCCTAATTTTAACTAGTAGCGTTAGAGCCAATCGAGACTGCTGATTTGTTCTATATTGCAAGCATGAATTGATGTTTTAAAAGGTAACTAGGTTTTCAAAGACTAATAATCAGAAAGTGATTTCTTATCTATTATTCTTATGTTTTTCATCACTGTGCACATGAGCTATATGAAACTATTTTCTCACACCATTTGATGTTATTTTCTCACTATCACTATGATTTTTGGATTATGCCTACATGATGAATATTGGGTTTTACAGAGATTTGGATTTGCCTACATGACTGGTCTTGAGTTTTCCACTAAGATATCAAATACGAGCTAAGCCTGAGTTTTGGCATTTTTGCCTAATAACTATGGCACTAGTGGCCTTTTTTAAGGATCTTGTAGGTGGGACTAGATCCCTCCAAGGACCTTCCATCTTGGTGGCCATGACTAAGGTACTAGGTATATATATAGACTAGGGAAGGGGTGTACAGAAGGAGGAGTTGTACTCAGGGAAGCCTTCTTAGGTCCTTGCCGACTAGGTTATACACCGGGGAGGGTGCATATTGGAACTATTTACTTTTCAACACCCCTTTGCATTGCACTCTTCACTCTTGCTTGTACCCTTTGGGCTTACGAGGGGGTGGGGTGGAGGTCCATTAGGTAATTTATATGCTGGTATGTTTTTTTGCTTGTTAGGCTTGTTATGATTACCTTTCTTGCCTTATATTTACTTGTGAGCATATCATTCCATTACTTTCTTGATATTCTCATTTTGATTCTCCTTTGTGGTAGTTACATTGGAGATCCAGGTATGTGTCACCTTTTTCATGGTTTGTATGTGACTTAGTAAATTGTGTTCATACACTAATATTTGACCCCTTCCCCGTACTTACTAGCTAATATTGCAGTGACCCCTTTTTCATTCTATTTAGTTACGTGGTATTGCCCTATTTTCTTATTATCGCTCTTTACCTTAGTTATACTTTATTTTTCCTAATTGGCCTATGATGCCTACTAGGAACTCATAATTTTTGGTAATCATGATACACGTATGTGTATTCTTATGATGCATATCCTGGTATGAGTCAACAGAGCGGACACGATCATGTGAGATAGTTTGGTGCTGTTCTATGTGATATTGTTCAGAGTGTCCTAGTTGGACAATGGATAGCTGTTATTGTAGTTTTTCTCCATTTTGGGTTGTATTTTGTACTATTTTATATATAGATGCTCGATCGGAATGACACCAGGTTCTGGGGGATTTTTTTGTTATGTATTTCTATTTTCTTCTTCTTCTTCTCCTTACTCTTTTCTTTTGGCACTTGGTGATGGACCATCATTTCATGCTCCTGGACGGGGTTAAGCTTATCTACAGGTGGGATGTAGACACCATCATAACTCGGTTTTTGTCTCATGCCATTATTCAGGAAAATTGAAACATTTCCTTAAAATTACTAACTTTGAGATATGCTTAAATCATTGGAAATCCAAAATATAAATAATTTCATAAAAACCTAATTGACACTGCAAAATAGGATTACGCCCTGCAAGAATGATAAAATATGTATGCTGACCCTAGATTATGACTTTACATAATGTTTATGGAATTTAAACTTCATTCAACTAGCATATAACTTATGAAACCTTGATCTCAATTTATAAGAACATGAAAACTTCATAGAGCATGATGTAAAACTATGAAAAATCAGTAATAGATACCAGGGAATATGCAATAAGGAATAATTTCTATATTTACATAATTATATAGATCAAATCAATAACCAAAATTTATAATTTTAAGACTAACTCTTTGAGAATGTGGACATAAGGGTTAAATTCAACCTTCGTTGAAGTCCCATATACCTGATTGAAGACTTAACACTCGATTAAAACCTTAACACTCGAGGTTTTGATAAAGTTTTTGCACAATTGAAGAACCCTAGGTTAATTTGTGGAGAAAAATTCAATGTCTATAAATGAATTTTTGAAAAAACGAGAAATAATAGGTTTTGAATATTTATAATAACCCCTACAAAATCTAAAAAAACATAGATTTGATATTAAAAGACTTGGAAAATTACTAGAATAATTTTTGAAAAAGTTGTCTGACAAACTACCACAAGTTACCACGAGTTGACCTACGACTCATGGTTTAAGAGTCGCGACTCATAAATTGAGTCATGGTATTGAATGATTGATACTGGAATTTGTCAGATATCCCATAAGTGCACACCACGAGTCATGGTTTCCACTTCAGGACTTATAAAGTGACTCATATATTTGGTACTTGGATTGATGGTTTTTATGATTTGGACACCACGAGTCAAAAGTACAAGTTGTGATTTCCATATCATGAGTCATGGCATGACTCGAGGGAACTAATCTTGAATATTCAACCTTTTTTCAGGCATCCCATAAGTTGATAGTACAACTCGTGGAATGAGCTTATAAGTCGTGAGTCAACTCATGGTCACATGACACTATATTTTTAAATTCTTTAATCTAAATTCTGATTTTAGAAGCTTGAGTCAAGTATGGGGTATATAAAATTAATGCGCCGTACCCTATTTTCCAACTTAATATAGTTAATTGGGTTAATGACCAATGACAGGTATAGCTCACTAAATTAGTGCGACCTATATAGCACACCAATTCAGTACGTTTTATAGGGTGTACTACTTTAACACACTATACCCTCCACTTTTAGAGCCCTATCTCCCATTTTTGCACTTTTTTCCCCAGTCTTTCACGCCTTTTTTACACTTTAATAATGGGATATATTATTATAGTGTAAACAAAGTGCGTTATGTATTTTTATTTCATCAATTCTGCCTATGTTATCCATAATCTATATAAGAAGTCTTAGAAAATAGCTTCTTGACCACATTCACTATCCTTAACATCTTTGTTTTCCTCCTCAAACTCTTAATTTTCTTCATTCAAATGGCAAAAAATAACTTCTAATTACAAAGTTAAAGTCAATATATTAGAATAGTGAAATTATTCATAACAGTAATACTGATTTTTATAATTATCTGCCAAAAGTGAAACATTAGATATCTGATTAATATTTCATATAGAAATCTATAAATATATAGGTGTGAGTGTAGAAGTTTTTAAATAGAATATCATTGAATAATACCTTTAACATCCTAGAAAATGCTTCAGGTTTGTGCACAAACTTAGTTGAAAAACTTACATGAAATTCTTAATTTCTAAAGTTGATGAGAAGGTTTACAAACCTTTAACTGGGTCGATGGCGTATGGAACCAACTATTAGACTTCTTCCCTTGTTTTTGGCCTTTCTGCAATCGAGTCGATAGTTGATAGGACAATCTATCAACTTGTTTGGTGGCCTGTCAAGTCATCCATCGACTGGGTTGACAAGTTAGTAGGATTTTAGTTTTGTATTTGATAGACCAATTGACGTACAGTCGAATCAATGATGGACCATCAACTGGTCCGTCAACTTGAAGTAGTAGCCAACAAAGAAATAACAAAATTCATAGACCAATTGCGATCTATAAATTCATTTGATGGTCTATCAACCAAACCATGAAACCTCACAATTTTAGTTTTCAATATGTTTTTCTAGGGTTAAAATAGTATTTTTTCCCACCACACTTTCACACCTTAAATGACATATTTTTAGACCCTTGTTAATGGATTAAAGTGTTTTAGTTAACCTTGGATAACTTCCTCCTACTTAGATAGGAAGATACCATTCTACGATTCTCATTCTAGGGTTCTTCCCAAAGCTCAAGATCACCAAGTCCTCCCAATGAATTTAGACCAAGGTTTCCAAATAAGGTATTTGGAACTTTATCAAGGGTTGACTTCCACCCTACTTTCTAAAATTCCATAGTTAGTTTGATATCATAAGTTGTGAGTCTAGGTTATAAATTGTGAGTCTAGGTTTATCCCAATCAAATTTCTTTTGATAGATTCAACCGCTTTCATCATGTGCTATGATTATCATTCATGTTATTCATAATTTTTACATATTATTATATGACTTTTTAATTCTTTATGAATTTTGATAAAATCCAATTTTTTAATGCTATTAGATAAGGCTTTCATGGTCTTATTTAACTCTCATAAATAAAATTCGAATTAGTGATCAGGTTTTATAAAATTATTGTCTTACAAAGGTCTAAGACCATTTTGTATTAGAAGACCACATGACAGAAATTACTTAGTTTAGGCTCAGAAAAGATTTCATGATTTTGAATCCTGAACAGTTAAATAAATAATATTGTTAATGGACATGTTAAACTTTTTCCTACTCTGTTAGGTATTTTGATATGTCCCCGCTGATCATGGATAGTATCGGCATCATGAGAAGTTAGAGTTTTAGGTTTTGTGAGTAGAATAAGCACCAAGCTAGTTAAAGTTCCAGAAAACCCCAACTCTAGAACTACATGCCAATGTAGGATATGACAGTAACCTATAAGGCATAATTTAGATTATTGGATCCATGAAATGGTCAAGTCCTAAATGTTTGGTCGGGTATAGTACAGCTACCAGCTTGAGAGAAGGTTAGACTTTGTGGTCGCTCATACAATTTTATTTTCAAATAAATAACCTCCCACCATGTTTAGATTTTGTCAGAGCATAGTTACTACACACAAGTTTTAATTAAATATGTTGAGTTTAGTGTTATCAAATGTGTATATTTCGTTTAGTTACTTGATAAAATATTACTTAATGTCTATCATTCTTGCATATATTTCCTTAGTAAAGTTAGTTCAGAATACTCAATTCAGTTGTGATATCAGTAAAATTGCATATTTAGTTTCTTTATATATCTCTAGTTTAGCATCAATTTGTTTTTATCTTACAATACATTGTTTTATACCCAGTAGATTCCAAGTATTGACTACATATATTCATATGGTGTATTGTCACATAATGCATATCTAGAAACCCTTTCGCACGCTCACATTGACTGTATTATTTTCATTCTAAGCTACAGTGGTAAGTCCTTATGTTTCAGGGACCAAAATGGTTCAAAATTGACATTTATTTTAGTTTCTCTTTTATTTTGGGATAGCTGGGGAGTTTTCCTATCAACCTACTAAATATTACTAGATGTATTTCAGACAGATTATGTTGTCAGTTGTTTATCTGCTTTTTTTAGATTTTTTGTTTATGAAATGATAGCACTTGGGTATTTCTTATTTTCACTTATATACTTCATTTTTCATAGATTCACATCCAATTTAGTGCATGTTGGATGCAAGGGTACACTTGGTGCCACTCTGTGGTTCTAGGTGCCATGCCTTCCCAAGATATAGACACAGGGCATGAAAAACTCAGTATCATAGTCCTAGGGTCAAGTTTCCTAAGAGTGTATCAAATTCATCATTAGTAGGGTTTATTTTATGGGTGTGAAGAATTACAATGAATGACTATCAAACGTTTAGGTAAAGTATCCTTTATTTCATGTCTTTCTTGTGAGATAGAGTTTAACTATGATAATATCTTCTAATTCATGATTTACACATTTTAGAGAATGCCTCCATGAAGAGCCCTAGAACCTAAAGCACCAAATCATTGGGCACCATCCCCCTAATCCAAGATTCAAAATCAGTCCCTTCTATTCCTGAATGATCAGCCGGATAACATCACCAATGATGATCATAGAATACAATTAAGATGTTGGCATATGCTGTCACAACCTAGACTAATCAGAAAAGGGCATCCTTCATAGTTCGACTAGTTTCCTTTGATTCTAGTACAGATAGAGTGTGGTGTTTCGATAGATAAATGTTCCAAGTCAGGAGAGGATCCAAAAAAGTTCATTAAGGAGGTCTGCAATGTATGTAATGTGATGATATCTATTAACTTAGACCAAGATGATCTTGTATATTATCATTTGAAATATGTATCCCAGTTAAAGGTGGATTAGTGAAGGAATAAAGAGGTTGGTGCTTCCTTTCCATCTTGGGCAGAGTTTGAGGAAACTTTCTTGGGGAACTTGTTTTCCCGAGAGTTGAGAGAGTAAAAAATAGAGAGTTCTTGAATTTGGAGTAGGAATCCCTGAGTGTTGCAAAATATAGCGTGAATTTCACCCAGCTATCCCTCAATGCTCCTAATAAGGTGGAGAACATAAGGAACCAGATGAGCCTCTTTTCTCTAAACTCTCCCAATAGTAGTTGAAGGAAAGGAGAGAAGTTATGTGGATAAGGGACACGGATATAGATAGGTTTATGATTCACCTAAAGAAATTTGTGGGTGAAAAAGCTAAGATAAGAGATAGCTGACAGAGTAAGAAGGTTAATAATGGATCCTCAAAGTTTAGCAAACCATGATGTTGTTGAATACATAGACCATGAAGCAACAACAAAGTTTTTGGGCACCATATGCATTCTTAGATAGTTCTCCATCATTGAATTTCATGCCACAACCAGATTAACAAGACAGGGCACTAGGGTTATATTCTCAAGGAAGATCTGTAAGAGGGCATACAAACCCTACTTTCTACAATTGCAACAAAAACCATTCTAGTAAATACATGTGCACAAAAACTTGATGTTTTGAATATCGTAAATTTGTCTACAAGCTATAAGAATGTCACTTGTGAAATGTCTATTTTGGACGCGGTCTATGGGCCACAGACTTAAGAACCGCCCTTTAAATAAGTAGGGAAATAGTAGCAATCTGACCTACTCTACCACTTCAACAGTACCAATAGCTCTCCCATTCCAGTAGAGTGCTATATCCATCATAGGTAGTGGTCCGTGCAAAAATCCACTCTATGTTCTAGGGTCCGACATGATCATGAGGACTTTTCAGATGTGGTCACTGGTATGCTATAATTCAACTCTTATGATGTGTATGTTTTATTAGATGCTAGAGCTACCCTGTATTTGTCAAGACCTAATTTATAGGGTCATGATGACACCTACTATACCACTAGTAGGAAAACCAACCTTGTAATCCTAAGTCGAAGTGGAGGACTACTATATCAAAAGTTGAAAGAACAAGTATAATAAACAATATATGAATGAAACAGAAGTAAAAGAATAAAAAATTCCCAAAATTCGGTATCAGTATAATACAAAACCACTAAGTACATGACAAGGAATCAAATGTCTAATACAACTGTATCTCCAAAAATACATAGAGATCAAAATCAATGTTGAAGAGAAGCAGGAAAATTTGGATGCCAAGCTCACCTTGAGTCTCTGAAAGTCAAAAGAGTCTACACGAACAGCGATCTGTAAATCAAGATCAGGCACCTGTACTCTGATCTGTACATGGGCAAGTGTAGTATGAGTACAAGCTGCCAAAGCAATTCGTACCCAATAGGCTTAGAGGGCCCACTAGGCATATAATAATAATAAAAGCAGTAAATAACAGAAGACAATAAATTTGGTCACACAAGCACATTATGGAAGCTAGCTACTCAGATAGGAATCAAGTAACAAGTAAAACATATATCGCTAGCTAATCATATATTAGGACTTCAAGCAATGAAGGAAAACATACCCGAAATTCGTGCAGTATTATATATAAATAATAACAATAATCAGAAGTTAAAAGAAGAAAAAAAGGAGAACATGGATGCTATACTGGTAACCTCAAGTAAGGGGTGAGTGAATGAATGATAATATAACGCACAATATCCCACATAACATGAAATATCAAGTAACTAATGATAACAGCTAAGCGGTAATAACAATACTAAAATAATGCATATAAACATTGTTAAGTCCCCCATAAAGAAGCACAACATACATAGTAATATGCTCACCCGTAGGCATCTACATACTACCAGGGGTACACTGAAGAAAATAAGTGTAGAAAAGTAAATACACACCATGAAGTAACATTCCTACATACGTTTCTCCTATGGTAACCATAGGTCCAGCAGGCAGAATTCATGGAAGGCTAACCTAAGTATTCTTGGTATATCTCTCTTTCATCCTAAAGCCTAGAAGCAAGGTCTATGGAGGTATGTCACCACGTACAATCTCTAACGTCATCATAACCTCACATCCCAAATCTCAGAGCCTTAAGGGTCTCATAGTCTAGAAATAAAAGTCTCATTTCGATAACATCATCAAGTCGTAGTCGGCTAGGCTTTCCACACATGTATATCATTAGTATTACCAAAAGTCCTCAAGAGAACTATATTAAAAATCCTCTGAATCAATGTATGCGATAGTTTTGAAAAGCTGTACTCGTTGCCTATGAACACAAACTCAAGTGCCAGCGGCTGTACTTACTACCAAATGGAGTCGGTCTCAAGTCCCTGCATTTATTAGTCAAATAATGTTTCCCAGTGCTAGTGTGTAAAGCCTGGGCTAAAATAAGTAAAAATAGTATTACCAGGTGCTCGATAAAATGCCAAGTCTAAAATAGTTAAAAAGTCATTTACTTATATTATTATTAGACTATTACAATTTAATTATTTATATTTTTATTTGTTATTATTACTAAAACCAGTCTCTAGCCTTCATGGCTTAATCAGGTGGTGATACTGCCCAGTCCCAATGCACTCTCATTGGAGCCAAAGGCCCAACCTCTTATGTAATGTATGCACAATATATCAACAAATATTTATACATGAAATAACAACTATCTATGCCTGAACAGGTATCACTAGGAAATTCTAGGTCACAGGCACCATATAAATTCGGATTCCTAAATATACATTAATGAGGAAATGGATGAAAGAATATTACAGGTAACTATAGCCACCTAGATACCCAACCCACAGATGCTAATATGATTATTAAAGTTATAGACCTAGAGATAGCCCCACAGAACCTACCTATCGTCCCACGATAAAGCGCTGCAAACTCGTAAATGTTACTCTGATTGAGATCAAACGAACTCCAATTTCTTTGCAACTGTAAAATGGTATTCCATATATCAATACGAGTCTAACGGTATTAATTATACAAAATTACGAAAAGGGCCTAAAATTAGGCCTAAATAGGATAGCGAG
This sequence comes from Withania somnifera, assembly GCA_039654485.1. Lineage (NCBI taxonomy): Eukaryota > Viridiplantae > Streptophyta > Magnoliopsida > Solanales > Solanaceae > Withania > Withania somnifera. The sequence goes on from JBDJHY010532191.1 coordinate 13,707, forward strand.
GCTCGCTTGTTGGAACTGGAAACATACATCACCACTGGGTTCCTATCATACCAAGAATCCATTATCCAAAATTGAGCACAATTTGGGCATGGGAAAGACCTCAAACAACCCAGAAATTTTTTGATTAAAAAGGGTAAAAAATTAAAGCTTTACAGAATTAAATGAGGAAATTCGACGAAGTAACTATACTACGGAGTGACATAAACTCAAAAGACAATAATTTATCCAATAACACATGAGTTAATTAGAGAATTTTGAGTTTTCACAATTAGAGCCATTAATGGAGGAAAGCGCCAACTTTCAAGGATTAAAATAGAGAAGAAAACTTACCAATAGTGGGGGAAGACGTGGGGAATCTTCAAAAACTTTCCACGAAGTTTGACGGAGTTTTCCAGTAGACACCGCACAAGGAAAAGAGGAGAAACTGAGAAAAGAATTGAAAAATAAACTGAAAAGTTGAGGCTCTGGTGTTTTAACTGGCTACGACAGAGCGCGTTCGCATTGATTTTTTTTTTTTTACATTTACCGCAATCGCGCTTATTGCAGAAAAAATCTACAACTACAGAATTTTTAAACTAAAACACGGAATTAAAATGGAGTCCAACAACAACAAACCAGATATGTATTTTGAGTGAAAAATACATTTTGGACTCAATGGTGCAATCAAAAGCAGGATACGAGATCGTTTTGAAAAATTATTGACCAAGTCAACCTTTAGGCCAAAAGGCTAATCTTTCACCAACACCTCAAATACACAACAACTCTGGTAAGCTAACCAACATTCTCACTAGCCTAAAATCACCATTTCTGAGTTGATGGAAGAGTCAAAATTTCATTCTGATACTCCGAACACCAAAAAACCACTCAAGCTCCAAATTAGGCCTTAAACTTAACCAAAATCCACAAATTAGCACAAATTGCAAGCGACTCTGAAATACGAACTTAAGATCAATCTTGACTTTGTTTGACATTACAGAGCTAATGATACTGTTGGAATTTAATATCGAGGGGTAAAGCACTGTTTTGGTGCGGACCGCGAGAAGTTGACTTTAGTCAAAGAGTACTTAGATTTAGGCTCTAAAACAGGCAATTTGAGACATTTCTTAACTGAATTGCCATGGAACCGAACTATCGGTCCCAGTAAGTCATAAATGACTTGGGGCAACTACCGAAATGCTCTAGAATGCAAAATATCGCGTATTTATATAAATGACCGTGAGGGTCATTACATCAATCCTCACAATTTTCCTCCTTCATAGTTAATTGTTTAAAAATATCTCCATAAGTATCCTTGTTTCATTAGGACAGTGCAGTCTTAGCCCTTTTTATATTCTCCTTGAAAGAGTTTCCTTCTACAAAAAACAGTCTTGTTCTGTCTAACAACCTTCTTAAAATCTGCATGATCAGTCCAAAAATTTAAAAACATGAAAGGTTTCTCATGTCTGGAGTTAGTTTCTTTACAAGTAAGCAACATAAGAGCACGATAAAACTCAGTTCTTGATAGATGTTCCACCTCAGAATGGTTGAACCAATTACTCATCTTCCAACTAATGAGAATTTTATCCAATCTTTCAAAAATACAATCATTATCAACTCTACCATTCCACCAAGTGAAGGGGATACCTTTATAATCAGCTTATTCTATTTCACAAGTGGAAATACAATATTCAAAGTCTTCATGATCTTCATCAACTACAGGTAAGCTCCATATCTTCTTTTCAACATTCCTTACAACATTAAAGTCCCCACCTACTAACCAAGGCCCGTTTATGTCTTTTGCTAGTTGATAAATATCTTCCCACAAAGCCAGTTTATGATCATCATCATAGATAACATGTACATTGATGTAGAAACTATAATGAAGAATCTAATGTTTTATAATCAGTGTCAGTTGTTGTTCTGTATTACTAAAATTGTATTGTCAAAGTCGTGGTCTATAAAGACCCATATTTTCCACTATAGTTGGAAGTATAAAGAGGCATTCTTAAACTCCTTCTGTATCTGTTAATATGTCTTCTTCTGTCTTGAAAAGGCTCTAATAAAGCAATAAAAGCGAACTTGTGAACCGTGTGCAACATTTGAACCCTTTGGAAAGCTTGATATGACTTCATAAACGCTATTTTCCAAATAAAAGATTTCATCATCTCTTACATGCTTTGTTTATCTTTGGTTGAATTCTGATAGGCTAAGCACTTACTTCATCCCCTTATTTCTTACATTTTCTAGCTGTCTTCATAACCCTTGGAGACAAGTCTGCATCTTTAGCTATGATATTCAAAGCCTCTTCACCCTCTTCTTTCTCCATAATGGTATAGATATGGGCCTTCTATCTCCAACTCTACTTTTTCTTCCATATTATGAGAGATGATATCATGCAGGATTTTATTAGGAGATACCTTTTTTGGATCGCTAATTAGGACTCATCAGTGTTTATAAAGTAAGTACTACTACTATTGCCTTGCTACCTTAGCTACTTTCCCTGCTACCATTCCCCACCCTTTTATTTTCACTTTCACCCTACTTACTCTCCTCCAGATCTGATAAATTTTGGCTCTTCATGATTGTCACTTTGCTGGATAAGTGCTGCAGAAGTGGCCTTGTGGTTTCAGTCTCTCTGGTTGACTACTACTACATCAATTACATGATTTTTGCTGTTGTTACCCTCAGAATTGTCAATATGTATACTTTGATGCTGGATGTCTTCTGAATCTACAAACATTTGTTTGCTATTGTTAACTTCTCCATTGCTCTCACTTTGTGGCATCACTTTCTTATTATTGATTTTTATAGGCACTAAGGAAACTGATGGTTCTTCTGTTTGCAAAATCTGATCTAATAGATATGTGTTTCTCCCCTTCATCCCCTTGTATCTGAGATGTACCATTATTAGAAACATTATATGTTTTCTCTGCTTTGGTTCTTCACTTGCTTATTGTGTTCCTTTACAAGGACATCAAATTGGTTCTTGGAGATGATGGGTAATTTCCCATCTTTTAAACAAATGTACATTCTGGGATTACGGCTTGTTATTCCTTAAAGGCAATTGCAACACAAACTTTTAGGTATCAAAAGTCTAGTATATGGTTGGAATACCTTTTTTTAATCCTTTAAAAGTATTTACACTTAATTTTAATTACCATTTGACTTTTCAAAAATGTCCTAAAAGAAAGAAAGAAAGTTATTTACTTTATATTTCCATAAAACTTCATCAATGTAAAGCAATTCTTTAACATCACAATATAT
>JBDJHY010532299.1:0-27393 GCA_039654485.1 Withania somnifera
TATCAGGGAACGTGTAAAGATATTCACTGAATCTTTATCTGTGATCAACAAATGCTTTCCAAGCATTCCATCAAGGAAGAGATCTCGGTCAGAGTTCCTATCTAATGAACGATCCTATGTGTTATATCCAAGTGATCGGTCAATTTCAGGGGTAGGTGTTGGTAAAATAGGGACCCCGAATGGTTATGAGTTTGAGCAACAAAAGTACGAGAAAAGGACCAAAAATGCTGTTCCAAATAAGCGAACCCGAACTTCTATGGTGGATCTGAGGGTTTGTATTTTTCAGTTGCAGTTCTGTTGTATTTTGTTTTTTAAAACTTTATTTTAGTTTTCTGAAATTGGGAATATTCCTTTTAAACGTATATTTCCTACTTAAGATTCTCTTTCTTAATGCATCTCCAATTACTTCATCTGTACTGATGAACAATCTAGAGTTTAACGCTATCCTTCCCTGATTTGTTTATATTAGTGCATAAGATTGTTGAAGGCTGTCTAAAAAGATAATGGAGTTGGATGTTGTCGATCATTGGGATAGACTCTTACCTTATTAACTTGCTTGTGTAGTTGTGTAATTTTGAGTTTATTGTTAAGTGTTCTTCAGATACTTTCCTGGTATTTACTTATTATACTTTGTACACTTGAGGAAGTACAGAAGTAAGAAGCTTTTGAAGAGAGATAATGACTCTTTGTATTTGAGGACTTGTCTTTCATTTTCCATTTCGGTGGAGCTTTTGAAGAAATAGATAATGACTTTGTGTATTTGAGGATTTGTCTTTCATTTCCGTTTCAATGGCACCAATGAGATCCTGTTATTATAACCAATTACTTGTCCTCTTTGGAGAATCATATTTTTGTGTGGGCCGTCCTATTTGGTATAGTGCTTGTATTCAAGAGTTCTCCCAAATCAATACAATTTAATTTCTCTTAAAAATAATTAAAAACAAACTAAAGAGATGTCTGGTTATGAATTTCCTTTTAAGATGTCTTTATTCTACTTTCTAGGTAGATTCATTTTAAGATGCCTTTTTAAGATGCCTTTTTTTCTCGTTATTGATGAGTGGACCTTGAATTTCTTTCCCTTGTTCTTGATGCCGTATTTGGCTAGACAAGATGCTCCTTCACCTCAATTTATTCATTTTCATTCATCAACCATGCATGGAATCAGTTCCGACATCCTCATGACTGATGGATATGTTTTGTTGAATTAGCTGGAGGTACAAGCAAGCACTCCATCAAGGCCATCCGGGATTATGGATACAGATAGGGAGATACCGAGACTTCCAAATGGTAGCACAGTTCAGGGAGAGGACTGGATGTCATCCATTGATGTAGAGGGATGGGAGAAGTCTAAGATGAAAAAGAAACGATCTGGAATAAAGCCAGATACTACTGGAAGCTCCTCGACATCAAAACCTATTGATGGCCACAGGGAACCAAAGCAAGGATTGCCATCCCGCCTTATAGCTGATGGCCACTTGAGGTTTAGTGATGCCCATGGCTTCAGGTGTTACATCAAATATCACTGTCAAATTTAACTTTTTGATGTGTGTTTTTGGATTGGATTTGATTTGTCTTTATCTTCCCTTTTATTATGAGAAGATATAGACGTATATGAATTGCTTTGTTCTAGTGGTAGATTACTTTCCATTTTTTTCTATTTTTTTTTATGAATAAAGTAAGTTGGTAGATTACCTCCATTGCTGTGGCGGAGTATTATTGGACTTTGGAAGCACTTTTTATCTGTGAAAACTTGCTATAAACTATTAGGAGCACTGATCCTAAGAGAAGCAAATCCTATAGTAGAAGTAGAAATAAGCTTCCTAACCTCCCAAGGATTAGGTTGATGGTGAAAAGAATTAGTTGCATATGTGGTGAATGTCTCCTTGACTTGCGGCAGAGCATGTTTTTGGGCTCATATGAAGAACGGGAAACTGACTGAGACCATAGGAGAAAAGATAGTCCTTTCACCATAATGAAACTAAATTGAAAGCTTCTTGTTTATTTATTTGTTTGTCTGCTTCAGCCATGATTTTTATCCCTTGTTGCCTTCCGGCTAAAGTTGATGTCAGTTGAAGAGAGTGGTAAGTTTTACCATTCAATGTGTCTATAGTGCTGGAAACACCAATTGGGTGTATTTGAACTCGGACAAGCTTTACCAATCAAAAAAAATTTGGACTAGCTTTACCGGTCAAAAGAGTGGACAAGCTTTGTCCTGTCTTCATGAAATATTGAGAACCGAAGTTGAGAGGAAATACTTTTTTAGAAACCTGCTTTCTCTATCTCACAGGTAGATTATTTGGGAAATAATAAATTGTAGTTGAGATTAAAAGAGAGAGCATCGTTTTTTTTTATATAGAAAGTGTAAAAGAATAAAAGTTATAACCATGTCGGTGGTAAAAGAGAAAATGTCAAACACTAGTACTCAATTTTACCCACTCGTAATCTTTCTTTCCTTGGTGGTTCAAGATCATTCTTGTTATACCGTAACTGATAAATATTAGCCTTGTTCTTTACTCTGAACCACCTTTTATTATTTTCAAGTAGACCTGGAGCTGCTCCAGGAAGTACTGGAACTGGAAAAGCTGATCGTGTATCACATCAAGCTCCTTTAGGAATGCGTTCTTCCATGTCCAAGGTTGACCAAGAGAACAGTCTCCATCTTACTGATAGAAGAGACCAGCAGCCTACTGGTTCAGAGAAAGAAAGGGTGAAGATCAGAACCATCAAAAAGTATGGGACACAATTTTTTTGTAGTCCTTTCTTGTTCATTTTGGTTGAATGTGTACAATGTAACTTTTGCAATTTCATCTTTCCTCTTATGCTTTTGAAATCTTTGTTGCAAGAGATATCTCATTAGGGTTTATTTTTCTCGTATTCTTACTTCCCTTACATGTTAATTTTATTCTATTTGTGCAGTAAAAACAAGGCAGCTGCTCGAGAAAATTTCACATCTGCTACTCCTGCTTCAAGTTCAAAAGTGAATTCAGCTGCCCGTGCTCCGCGACCTGTTTCAGGTGCTGCACCAAAATTGTCTGCAGTGGTTTCACAGGTAGCTACTGCTAATGATTGGGAAACCTCTCACTGCATAAACAGATTTCCACCTGCTGTTGGAGCAGGTAATCGTAAACGTGCCTCTTCTATGAGGTCGTCATCACCACCTGTCGCTCAGTGGGCCAGCCAAAGGCCCCAGAAGATCTCTCGACCGGCGAGAAGGGCTAATTTTCCTATTGTTCCTAATAATGATGAAATCCCTTCTCTTGATAGCACAAGCGATGCTCTCAGTAATGAAAGGCGTCTTTGTGGTTCTTCCCTTCAACAAGTCAAATTGAAAAGCGATCACTTCTCTTCAGCTGCTTCTGAAAGTGAGGAGTCCGGGGCTGCTGAAATCAAGAGCAACAGGTCTGATGAGGTGGATGAAAAATCTAGGCCCCATGCTCAGAAGATGTCTTTGCTGCTCCCACCAAGAAAAAGTAATAGGGCTAGTGGGGAAGATCATGGAGATGGTGTTCGTAGGCAAGGGAGGACTGGGAGGGGCTTTAATGCTACGAGGACCCCAGTGCTGTTAACGGTTGAGAAGCTTGGAAAATTTGGAACTGCAAAACAGCTCAGAAGCTCTAGAAATGGTCTTGATAAGACTGAAAGGTTGAACCTTATCCCCATATTTTTGTGGTTGGGCCTTTCCTGCCAAATTAATGCTGATGAAATAACTCTCGTTTATGCGACTATTTATGCAGCAATGCAGGCCGACCTCCTACCAGAAAGCTCGCTAATCGTAAGGCTTACAGACGACAGAAACAAGCAACAATGGATGCCTCTACAGATTTTCTAGGTAGTTGTAGCAGCAATGTAGCTGGATTCTGTAGGTGTTGGTTCACTTCTTCTTCGGTTGTTCATTTTTCTTTTCATTTCTCTTAGTTGGTTCAGATGAAGGACATGAAGAGCTTCTGGCTGCTGCAGGTGCTGTTACCAACTCTGGTACACTATCGACCCCCCTCTGCTCCTGTTTTTCTGCTAATGAATTCAGCTTTTTAGCATTAATTTTGCTTGTTTAATCTATGTTTTCTTCGAAAAATATGTTCTTTTGATGGCACTGTATATATTGCAGCTCAAGCCCTCTCTAGTTCATTCTGGAAGCAGATGGAGCCACTTTTTCGATTTATATCAGAAATAGATACAACCTTTTTAAGGCAGCAGGTGATAGGTCTTTTGTTTTGTGGATTATATAGTATTTGCCTATAATACTTGGTTCACTTCTGGACTTTGTTTGTTTTTTTATTTTTTTTGGTCACAAGGTAGAGATTTTTTTAAAAAGTACCAAGATGGCACTGTTGTAGAAACAGAAACCTCATAATACAAAAAGCAGCCTCCTATGCTCTTCTTCCTAGCAAATTCAATAAATCCATATACTGGTTCACACTATGTATTAAACTATTTTTACTCCAGAAATATAAATTCTGTCAACATTTATCCTTCATTCTAGAAATGTGAGGTCTATGCCCTTCAAAGCAAGCTTTGTTTCTCTCTAGCCTAATTGTTCATAAGATGCACAACAGAATAGTTCTCCATATCTTCTCTCTTTTGGTATCACCTACTCCTGCCAACCTTCCAACAAATCTTTCACTTTTTGAGGCATCACCCAATTGATACCACAAAGCTTTAGGAATAACTTCCAACATTCTCTAAAAATTTTGCAATGGAGAAACAGGTGCTCCACGGTTTCCTGATCTTCTTGACACAAGAAGCATCTACTACATAGATTAAGGCCTTTTTTCTGCAAGTTATTTTGAGTTAAGCATGCCCCCCAAGTTGTAATCCATCCGAAACATGCTACTTTAATAGGAGCTTTTGTCTTCCATATCATCTTACAAGGCCAAGAATTATCCTGTTGATCTGACTGCTTTATCAAAATACTATAATAATTATTAACTGAAAATTTCTTGTCTTTACTTGCTTGCCAGACCCAGGGTATCCACCTTATTCTGATCAATATGAACCAATTCCAATTATTGAAGCAACTGACAAAGATCTTCTATATCCCAATAATTCAAATTACTCCGGAACTTTGGTTGCCAACCACTGTTAGAATGAAATTCAGTAATATTCCTATTCTTGTTAGAAGAGCAGTTGAACAAAGTAGGGAACTTGACCTTTAGACATTCATCACCAACCCACAACTCTGTCCGGAGTTTGTTTTTTTCACCATTTCCCCCCTCTAGTTTGGTAAATCAACTGAAGTCTTCCCAAAGTCTGCTTATGTTTCTTCCGTACTCCCCCATTAACAGTTTTCCATCTATCCGTCTTCTGATAAATGACAATAATAAGATTTTTCCAAATTTCCTCCCCTTCCATGCTATACCTCCACACCCATTTGAGTAGCAAACTTTTATTATGTAACTTCAGATTTCTCACCCCTAAGCCAACCCCCTTCTTGTCTTTGAGAATCATTTTCCGTTTTGCCAGATGATTCTCTTGTGCGCATTACCTTCTAGTAAGAATTGACTTCTCAAATAATTCATTTTCTTTTCCACAGCCACTGGCTTGAAAATAGGGACATTAGATAGGTGGGTTTGCCATCCAATACACTGTTAACAAGAGTAAAACTGCTCCTAAAAGATAGATATTGTTTCTCCCATGGAGTAAGTTTACTAACACATCTATCTAAGACACCTTGCCAGATAGTCTGATCATTCCTTTTCGCCCCTAGTGGAAGTTCCAAATAAACAGTGGGAAACTTTTCCACCTTACATGCCAGAACGTCAGCTAGTTCCTCTATGCAATCATCTGCCTTAATGCTGAAAATACTACTCTTTGCCAAATTAACTTTCAAACCTGTAATTGCTTCAAAAATTAGAAAAATCCGTGTAAGATAAAGTATTTGTTCCTTATCTGCTTCAAACAAAAGAAGAGTGCCATTGGCATATAGGATGTGTGATATAGTGACCTTATGAACGCAATTTCTTCCAAAGTGATGTGACAGTAATGTCGAGTGATGAAATTGGAAATAGATTGAGATCCCCTAAAGAACAAAAAAATAGAACTGTTCTTGAACGGGTCACTCTAGAACTGTTCTTGAACAGGTCACTCTAGAACCTTAACTGAGCTCCATAGTTTCAGAGAACGAGAAAGAGAAGAGAGAGAGTTATTATTGATTTGAGAATACTCATTCTAAGCTTTACAATTGCGGGTTCTGTTACTTATACTACCGCTAATTGAATCTGAAATGAATCAAAAAGTTAGTTGTAACTAACTTTCTAACAACTAACAACTAGCTAACAAAGTACCAGCTGGTCACATGATAGTCATGTGACTATTTTAAGGGACTAATCATTTTGCTAAAATGGAAAAAAAGAGACTGCAAAATTGGAATATATCAAATACCCTCCCATTGAGACAATCCTTGTCCTCGAGGCTGAAGCTGTCATAGTCTTCCCAAGTACTGTCCTCCTCTGCAGTGTCGAACCATTTGACTAATAGCTGAGAGACAGCTCTACCATGCTTCTGAATAAGCCTTCTATCCAACACCCTCTCAGGCACCAAAAGTATATGACCAGAGTCAGAATGAACTACTGGAAGTGTTACTGAAGCAGCATGAGATCCAATCTTCTTCAGTTGAGATTATGAAAAGTAGGATGGAGCTTGGTACCCTCAGGCAATGCTAGAGTGTAATCAACCAACCCAACCTTAGCCACAATTTCGAAGGGGCCAAAGAATTTGCCAGATAACTTCTGGAATGTGTGAGACCTCAAGGAAGTCTCTTTGTAAGGTTGGAGCTTCACATATACCGAGCCACCTATTGCATAACTCCTCGCAGTCCTTTTGTCATCTTGAGACTTCATCTTGTTTAGTCTCCTGAGCAAGTTAGACTTCAACAACCTCAAAAGTACTTTCCCTAGCAGTGTCCACAGTATCCAATTGAGAATCTAAAGCCATGTAGGGTAGAAGAGGTGGTGGCTTATGACCATACACAATCACACAAGGGGTCGCAGTGCCCTCTAAAGGCAGACTTCACTCCCATTGATCTGTGTGCATTTCCATCGCGAAATATCCAATCCAGCCATAGGTTCCCAACACCATGAGCAGCTGTCCCCTGACTGCCCTCCCTGGAAGAATCAGCTACAGCTGCAAAATCATGATTGGGTGTGTAGAAGAGTGAAAGGTGGTATTTTACCACCACTCAACCAGTGGTAACCACTGGGGCCACTCCTTAGGTCTCTCAGAAGTCATGCATCTAAGGTAGCATTCCAGGCATCTATTAACTAGCTGACCATCAGTCAGTTTGAGGGTGGTAGGCAGTGGAGGTAAGGAGAGGAACCTTTTGAATTTTGAATATCTCTGGCCAAAACCTGCTAGTGAAGATAGCATCCCTGTCTGATACAACAGATCTAGGCAAACCATGCAACTTAAACACTTCATTCATGAATAGTTCGGCCACTTCTAATGCAGTGTAGGGATGTTTTATAGCAAGGAAATGAGCAGCTTTACTTAGTCTATCAATAACAACAAAAATAACTTCCTTACCAGCAGCCTTTGGCAACCCCTCAATGAAATCTATAGAGATTTTGTGCCAAACACCAGTAGGGATAGGAAGTGGTTGCAGTTGCCCCGGATAAGCTACATTCTCTCCTTTGCACCTTTGACAAACATCATAATGCCTCACAACAGTGTAAACTTCTTGCTTCATGTTATTCCAATAGAATTCTTGCTGCAATCTTTGGAGAAGTCAGGTAAAGCAAGGACAAGTGCTGAAATGATAGCCAACTCTAGACTGTCAAAACCAGCTGATGCTACATCAGTCCATGTAAAGTTCCCATGTTTCAGCATGTCATTGAGTGGCCTGGCAATGTTCCCATATCCTTTTATGAACCTTCTATAGTAGCCTGCTAACCCTAAGAACCCTCTCAAACTTCTGATGGTCTTTGGTTGTGGCCATTGTAAAACAGAATCCACTTTTCTCTGATCCATAGCTACCCCACTCTCAGATATAACATGACCTAAATAGTCTATCTGAGTGACATCTGCACATTTTCTTTTCTTAAGGAAGAGGACATTGGCTCTGAGAATTTGGAAAGTTTGTTGCAAGTGCACCAAATGATCAGACCAACTGTGGCTGTATATGAGTATGTCATCAAAAATACTAGAATGAACTTAAGATGAGCACTGAATATCCGATTCATAAGACTCTAGAAAGGTAGAAGGTGCATTGGTGAGGCCGAAGGGCTTCACCAAGAACTCATAGTGGCCTTGATGAGTTCTAAATGCAGTCTTTGGTATGTCAGGCTCAAACATCCATATTTGATGGTATCCCGATCACAAATCCAGCTTAGAGAAATACTTGGTTCCATGCAATTCATCCAATAATTCTTCAATCATAGAGATTGGGAACTTATCTTTAATAGTGCTTCTGTTCAATTCTCTATGGTCCACACACAATCTTGCAGTATTAAAATCTAGGAAATTGTGAGTGCTACGAGTGTCTTTCAACACATGGATAGCCTTCCCTTTAACTGAAGCAGTAACTCTCATTGTTCTAAAGTCATGAATCCCATTCATGGAATAAACTGACACATGAGGTAATGTTGCCCCTTCTTCATTAGTTTCTAATCCTTGACCAATCATGGCCAAAAATTCAGCAGGGTCTATCTTCATGTCTTCCTTCCCCTCTTAAGTTTCCATCTTCTTCTCCACATTCCTCCACCTCCATGAAGAATAGTTGTCTTTTCATCTTGCATATGTGCCCAAAAACATATGGTTTATCACAGTTTAAACAAAGACGCTTGCTTCTCCTCTCATCCATTTCTGCAGGTGTCAAGAGTTTGGCATTTCTGTAATTGGGTTTTGGTGCAGTAAAAGAGGGTTGATGTTGTTTGGAATGGGATGGTTTATTTGGTTGACTGGAGCTTGGATTGAAAGAAGAGTAAAGGTTGTGAGTGGAAAAAGTTTGGTGCATTTCTAGGAGTAGCTAGTATTGCAGAACTTAGCTAGTATTGCAATACTCTGAAAAGCTTGTTTTTGGACAATGAGTCTCTTGGATCCTTGCTAAACTCATGGCTTTAGCCAAAGTTCTAGGGCCTAACATCTTCACAGAAAGACCAATCTCAGGTTTTAACCCTCTCACAAAACAGCTCACTACATAGTCTTCTGATAATTCCACCTTAGTCAAAAGTTCATCAAAGATATCTATGTAATCTTGGACTGAATGTGTTTGCTTAAGATCTTTAAAGTTCCCCATTGGATCATCAAATAGTTTTGAACCAAAAGGAGCGTAAAGACACCTAATATACTCACCCCATCTTGGCCAGTCCCTGGAGAATCCATGCTTCTAAAAGATTAAGATTGGTGCCATTGGAGAGCTTTTCCTTCCAATTTACAAGAGGCCAACTTCACCTTTGAATCCTCAGGTGTTTCATCAACATCAAAGAATTGCTTGCATTCGTAACCAATCTTTCAACCCCATACCATCAAATTTTGGTAACTCAACCTGATACCTTCTGGTAGGAAGCTGATAAGCCCCAATTCCGTGTGCTCCTTGAGCTGCACTCCCCTGGTTCCTCCAAATTCCCTGTCAAATCCACTGGTACATTTTTTCCCCTGTGACTTCCATTACCCAGGAACAATTTCTTAATCTCCTCCATGGCCCTCACTACCTTGTCATCTACAACATCTCGTATTTCTGCAACTGAATTTACAACCCCTTTCCATTGATCCCTTCAAACTGTCAACTTCCTTACGTAACTCTTGCATTCGTGTGTGGTGATCTCCCATCGCACAGGTCAGAATTGCGGCTCTGATACCAATGATGTGATCCAGTATTGTCGAGTGATGAAATTGGAAATAGATTGAGATCCCCTAAAGAACAAACAATAGAACTGTTCTTGAACAGATCACTCTAGAACCCTAATTGAGCTCCATAGTTTCAGAGAAGGTGAAAGAGAAGAGGGAGAATTATTATTGATTTGAGAATACTCTTTCTAAGCTTTAGAATTGAGAGTTCTGTTACTTATACCACAGCTAACTGAATCTGGAAAAGAATCCAAAAAAAAAAAAAAGAAAGTTGTAACTAATTTTCTGACAACTAACGACTGTCTAACAAACTAACAGCTGGTCATATGATAGGCATGCGACTATTTTAAGGGACTAGTCCTATTGATAAAATGGACTGAAATAGACTGCAAAATAGGAACATATCAGAAAGCTCATGCCTTTTATCCATCCCAATTTTTCATCTTGCTTCACCATCACACTGAAAGCTTCCATCACCAGAGTAAACAAATAAGGGGAAAATGGATCTCCTTGCCTCAAGCCACTTTGGGTGTTAAAAACCATCTGGACTCCCGTTATCAATATAGAGAATTTTACTGTAGATATGCAGTAACCAATCCATTCGATCCATTTTTGCAAAAAACATCTAGCTATGACGATAAGTACAAATTGATTCCCGTCTCTGTCAACTGCTTAACTTACAGATACCAACCTTGTATTTTCTGATGACATGTGAAATTGGAAACTTAAGTACTGCTCATTTAGTTTCTTGTTCTCCGATTTCTTCTATTAATTGTTGTTTCTTGTACTTCATCATAGTATTTTGCTTTGTTATGCTTTCACCTAAGTTGCTCGGTCGCCACCTTCAGTGCTGTACCCGTGTCGACATGACATGTGTGTGGGCGTGGAATCTGTACCAGATCTGATAAAATGATTTTGGGTGTTTTGACCAAAATCAACAGAGAAATTCAGGATAGATCAATGTTTTTTGTTAACAAAATAAAACCTAACGTGAAATTGAAGAAAATTGTGTACCTTGTATATGGAAATTTCTTTGTTAGTCCTTTTCCTTATTTCACCTTTTGGAATTCTCCTCTTGATTAATATTTTTTCCTCATAAAACCTCGTAAGTTTTCCACATAATGTCTCATACTTTAGACAGAACACTCTATTTTTAGATATTTGAATATTTCGGCCGAATCTATGTGTCCGTATCTGTACCTAGATCCATACCCCCGAATATTAAAATTAAGATCATGAAGGATCCACACCCATAGCCGACATCCGCACCCAAGTCCGAGCAGCTAAAACTTCCGTTACTTCGTTTCTGGACTACTTTGGATTGTTTTTCTTCGAGCCAAGGGTCTGTCGGAAATGGTCTCTCTACCTCCGAGGTAGGGGTAAGGTCTGCCTACACTCTACCCAACCCTATTTTGTGTGACCTCCCTGGATACATTCTGTTCTACTAATCTTCATTGTTCTACTTGTAACAGATAAATCACGAGACCAACCGGGCAGGACCATCATCTGTCCCTTTTGATGCTGATGGTACCGGTATAGTCCCAAATGGTTTTGGGTTGAATGAATTTGGGGGAGATTCAAATGAAACACAGAGTCTTGAAAGTACCCTGGACCATATGGTCTCTGGAAAGAGCAAACATAAGGATATTTCCTTGTACCAAAGAGTGATGGCAGCTCTAATACCTGAAGATCTTTATTGCAGTGGTAATGAAGATCTTAATTCTGATAGTTATCGATCTGGATTTGAAGTGGAGATGAATTTAGAATCAGATTCTTCTTGTGCACAAATATTATATGGCAGTGAAACTTCCAAATATCCTGCCTCTAATGGATATATCATAAATGCCAGTGGCGGTCCCTTTGATAATTCGGAGCAAGTCATGGACTATAATAATGTTACATCTGCCTTAGACGTGGGGGATTTGCTAAATTATGATCATTCACAAAAATGCTTACTTCCACAACAGCGAACCTTGCCTGGTGTTGTCTGTTCTGAGTTTCAGTATAATGAGATGTCTATTGATGAGAAACTTCTTCTCGAGATTCACTGTATTGGAATATATCCACAGTCGGAGGTACGTTTCAAAGATCCTCAACATTTTGTATGGTGACTGTTTTGCATTTTGTGTTTTCTCACTTCGATTTACTGTTCCTTGGTATGCTAATTGCTTATGGTGGTCTATGCAGTCTGATTTAGCACATACAGGGGATTTAGAGATCAGCATGGATATGAGTAGATTGGACGAGAAGCACCAGGAAATGGTAAGTCTTACTCTGTATTGGTACATTCTTGAGTAATCTCTCTTCTCTCTGCCTCTCTGCCTCTCTGCCTTGGTTTCTTGTGTCTTGCTCAATGATCCACTTTGCATATCTTGATTTCTTGAGCCAACTGCTGCTGGACCAAAAGTGAGTCAGCTTTCAAACCTAAATCAATTCATATTCTACCATCACTACTGGGAGAGAAGTGGATATTTAGCATGGAGTTTGGTACCTCTTCAAGGAATAACATTGAGATACCCTTTGAATGAGCATCCTCAATGAACTCGGGAAGTTCCTTTAATGTTATAATTTTGATTTGTGTATCCAAATATGGGTTAGTAGAACAAAAGTATCTTTGCACAAGGTTCTAGCATCATGCCAAATGCGTGTGAAGAAGAAGAGCAAAGGTAAAGGGAAAAGAACTTCTCACTCTATGGAGGAGGGAAGTTGCAGATTCTTGAGCTTTTCCTAAAAGTTTTCTAGAGCTTATTTCTTTCTCCTCTTGTGAGTCATATGGCCCGAGGTTTAATTAGTTCCCTTCACCTATTGTTCCTATTTGGTTACTGTGCAGTCGGGGTGTTTGAACCACTGAAGTGCCTCTGCCTATCAGCTATGTTGCTCGGACTCTTCAAAAGTATGAACGGGTGTGTGTAGGATTCTCCTAATTTAGTGTATTTTTGGAGAATCCTACACGGGTGCGGCATCGTAAGTGAAGAGTCCACACAACTTAGCTTATCAGCCTGCTGTTGTCTGTCTTTTTTTTTGGTGTTTTTTGTTCTCATTCAGAATAATAGTTTTTGCTTTTTTTCGTGTATCATGATGTGGTTACTTTTTACTTTTGTGGAGCGTGCACCCTGTTTAGATTGTCTCTGCCGGCAGCCTATCTCATGTGATTGCTTGTCGCATAGGTTTCTAAGAAGAACGAGATGCTGGGAAAGCTGTTGAATTCAGCAGCAGAGACGAAGGAGTTTCAAGAAAAGTATTTATGCTTCTTTCAGATGCATAACCTTGATTCTTTCTTAACACCATTCATTGACATGATAACTCAAGCATTTAATTCTTTTATAGGGAGTTCGAACAGCATGCTCTTGACAAACTTGTGGAAATCGCATATGAGAAATATATGGTAGGTCAAACATTTTAACCAATTCCTTTCCTTGTTAGATCGTCTTCCCATATTTAATGGGATAACAAACTACTAATGGATGGATGGGGATCAGAGTCCAGATATCTGTTTATGGTATCAACTGATTGTCAAATTAACTTACCTTTGAAACTTATGATTCTCTTTTCGTCTTTGTGGGTGAGTGTTAATCTCCCCTCTAAACAGACCTTGATCTGAGTATCTAATGGTAGGTGTAGGTGCCTTATTACTGTGGAAACAATATACCCCTTGGTTTAGATGCATATTTTTCCTTCAATTTTCCTTAGAATCAATCTCTGGTTTTGCTTTCCATATTTCTCTCAGCAGAAGACGGTGCCTTGATATCGTTCAAATTTCTGCCTCCACGGCAAAAGAGGGAAACAAAAGTCATGCTGCTTCCTTTGTGTCGTATACATAACTTAATGTTGGATCTGCAATGTTCTACATATTTGCAAACAAATGTTAGACGAGTTGATATTTTACTATCTGTCTGTCTTTATGAATCAGTGTCCTTGAATGATTTCAAGGCTATTATGCTTGTGTATATCTCTAGTTCTCTCTTGTGATGCAATCATCTAGGTTAGTATTGAGTTATTTGCTAATGGTATCATCTATCCATAGTATCTTCTTTTCATTGTAGTGCTTAAATGAATTGTGCTTACTCTTGTATACTGTCTCTAGTAGTTGTTGTGTTAGTATTGTTGCAGTGTAAGGTTGTAGTTTCAACAACAGTTGTTGAAACCACAACCTTACACTGCACAATGTAGACACGATTTTGTTATTAACTGCTAGAGACAGTATACAAGTTTAACTAGTAAAATTTGAATCTTGAAGATCATCATTGACATTGTCTTGCCTTGACAGAGTTGTTGGGGTCCAAATGTGCATGGAGCAAAGAGTGCTAGTGGGAAAATGGCTAAACAAGCTGCCTTAATGTTGGTCAAGCGAACTTTGGATCGATGCATAGAATTTGAGGAGACAGGAAAAAGCTGCTTCAGGGAGCCGTTGTACAAGGATATGTTCCTTTCTTCTATATCCCGCCTTAGTGATGGACCAACAGATTCCAACACTGACAGTGAAGCTGCAAAGTCTTATTTTAGCCCACAACAGAGCCCATATCTAAACCAGGACATGCTTTGTGAGGCCAATTTATATTCTGGAGCAAGTAGAGTCAAGCGGAGGGAGTTGGAAGATGTCCTTGGTACTAGCATTGCTGCACTGTCAGGTGTTGGGAGTTCACTTTCAAGCAGTGCAAAAGGGAAGAGAAGCGAGAGGGACCGAGAAGGAAAAGGAAATGGCAGAGAGGCATCATCTCATAGTGGATCAATAAAGATGGGTCGACCTGCCTCTTCCAATGTAAAGGGAGAAAGAAAGCCTAAAACAAAATCTAAGCTGAAACCTACTCAATTATCCACTTCTATCAATGGCCTTCAAGACAAGATGTCAGGGCAACCTAAAGCACCAGCGTCTTCAATAGTGAATGCAAGTGATATCAGTGCCAGTGGCACTGGCAAGGATAATAATGATTATGACTTGGATGAATTAGAGGATCCCATTGATTTATCTGGTCTGCAACTCCCCGAAATGGATGTTTTAGATGTCCCTGATGAACTTGAAGGTGAGGGACAGGACATAGGTTCATGGTTGAACATAGATGACGATGGATTGCAAGATCACGACTTTTTGGGACTTGAGATTCCAATGGATGATCTGTCGGAATTGAATATGATGGTTTGAAGTCGTCTTTGCTATAATTCCTATTGATTGCCGATCTCTGGAGAAACCGGTTTCCGTGTCCGCCAGTCCATAATTTGGACTATATATCCTTTCAGATACTCGTACTCGACTTCATTTTTGAGTGAACTCTCCCACTCTTTCGGGTTTTGTCCCTTTCAACTTACCGTGACTGTAAAGATTTTGTACAACATTTAAGATAGTACTGTAGTTATAGGGACATAGAAATATACTGTATTTTAGCGATACAGGTAAGGAAATGATGTCCTCTGTAAATAAATTGTAAGTGTTCAATAAAACTATTGTATTTAGTCATCTCATCTTTCTGTTACCACTTTCAACGTATCCTAATTGTATAGGTTTGCGCGGTTCATGTTGTCTTATTTGGTGAATTTCTTCTTCTATCTAGCATACTGTGCATTTGCTATCATGATCACATCTTTTTGTCATTTATATGATACAGTAACTCTTATGGTAAGTGATTGTGGTATATGCTCTCATGGCTTATGGATGATCTATTGGTGGGTTACTAGCTATTACTGTAAGGAACTAACCTGTATTGCTAAAACCTGCAAGTTCGATGTTCTGTCTGTTTGGTGCTCCTGCTGCCCGTAGGATATCAATTCACAGGATATCTTTAACATCAAGTCAAATCAAAATGCACCTAAAGAATTTCACGGGAAATGAAAAATTGCTTTCTTCATGGTATTACTCTCTTCATGGTATTACCCTATGATTGTTGTAATTAAATTGACTGGTTTTGTATTAGCGCTGATTTGAATTTTGATGACAGATTCCTTCCTCACTTGATAACAGTAATGGAAAACCGTCTTTCAACTCGACAAGCATTTGGATTACATCATCCTATGGAGGTAGCATTCTAGTCTATTGCCCAAGTCAAGTCTGGCTTCAGGTGGGATCTCCTTTGGAATTCTGTCTTGCATGCCGCTGAAGATTCTGCAGTTATGCTAATTTTTTATTGGATATGGTAACATGGTGACTTGATATTGCAAACACATCCTAGTTGTATTTTTGTGCCTTCTATTTTAATGATTATATTTCCATATTTCTTGAGATGAAATAGCCATAACATGAACTGGCTAAATGCAACACTTTTTCCCCCTTTTGTGATACTTACATAGGATAACCAGGAAAGATTGAGGTAGGGGGAGAAAGAGTACTGCAGACACTGCTTGAAGATAGGGTCAGATAGTAGTGTGAGCAATAGTTGCTGCTGGCCATCTATTTGCCAGACCGGTAGGAGTCTTCTCTGACATGTCAGGTAAAAGATTTCCTGTATTAGGTTTACAAACTTACCATTTCCATGCTACTAGACAATTTGAAGATAAATTATTTCAAAATGTTCTAGTTCATTCTTCACCCTTCTGATAAGTGATACCAAAGAAAGAAAAAACAGTGAACAACAGCTTTAGACATACAAGTGCAGTGAGCATGTATAAAAAAATGGGAGAAGGGCCAAAAATATTCTTGAACTGTTTGAAATGGCTCACATTTACCCTCCGCTTATTTTGGTACCAAAAATACCTTCCCCGTCTACTTTTTGGACCGCAAATACCCTTAATGCTGACATGACAATCCAACATGGCAAAAAAGGGTCAAAATTGCCCTTGAACTATTGAAAATTGCTCAATTTTTCTTATGTGTTGGTGGATTTCAACCTATCAATAAGTGATTCTTACATAGCATATAGTAAAGTAGATCATGGTTTATATATGAGTTCATAACACTTGAAATTTTAATTTGATGTGACAGGTATTTGTTCTCCCGGTGGGAGATACTGTACAGGAAAAGGGATATGATTCATGGGTAGGAAGAAAACTGAAGATACATGTTAAGGCGATGGAAGACGATTTTTACTAAAAAAAAGTAAACATCCAAAAGTATAAAAAGGTCAAATAAAATAAGATTAAGTAAATAAGAACAAGTAGCGTTCTTTGTGCCTGTTAACTATTAATATAATAGTTGATAAGCGTTGATCATGACATTATTTCTTGATATTTTTCTTGTAAATTAAGATAACAGTACGTATAGTATGTAAAATAAAAATTATTTTCTAAAACTAATCTAGTTTTACATTAGAGAAAGAAGATTGGATATATTAGAACATAAAGATATTTACATTTTTTTGATCTTTTTCTTTGTATTTTATTACCCTTTTTATCTTGATTTATGTGACATATTTTGACTTATCAAAGATTTTAAGTGAGTTTCTTCTTCTAGCTTGTTGTTTAGCAACTTGCAAACAATTATATTTTATTTGCATGTAAAAGTTCGTTTCACAAAATTTAGGATAATTTTGAATTCAAACTTAATTTGTGATGGTTTGAATTAATGTATCTTAATTTTAAATACTTTTTCTTTCCTAATACTTAAACCTCATTTAAAAAAAAAATGTTAAATCGATCATTTTAAAGAAGATCCCAACATTGGCATGGGAACCCACTAAAAATCTAACAAAAGAAAATTTCAATTTAAAAAATTGTTTCTATTAAATTTATCAAAAGCTAGGCAACAAGGGTAATTTTGATACCAAAAGCAAATGGAGGACATACTTTAGTTATTTTTAATAATTCGAGAGTAATTTGATCCTTTAATAGCCATATTGGACTGGCATGTCCGCATTTTAAATGACTTATGTGGACGTTCACTAGTTTGCAATCATTTGTGGTTAAAAAAATAGAGGTAAGAATATATTTAAGATCAAGAATAAATGTAAGTTATTTTAAATATTTAAAAGTAAATTCGACCCTTTACTTGTAATTTTTTTTAGTTTCTCTCCTTAGGCTTAAGGAGGTGCTAAATGAACGCTTTTGTTGTTATAGATTTGGCTTTGATTGCAAATGCCTTTTTACACCAAGTTGTCTATGGTCTAGACAACTGTGCTTTTGTTTTTTTTTTCAATCAAGCGAATGTAGTAGCATCAGCGCTATGGAAGCGTCAGAAATTATTGATAGAGAAATTTTTGGTAGATGCTTGGTGGAACACTTCTTTGGATTAGAAATCCCAAAACAGATTGTGCTACGGACATGGTATATGGAAAATGGAGAAATACCACTGGGGACTCCATTCCTGAATAGAGAGCATACCATAGTCTTCTTTGTTGGAGATGCTCCCAGGCTCGCAATATATTCTAGCAACAAATGAAAGGGGGAGCGCAAACTTGAAACTAAGAAAGAATGAGCGTCATGAATTCCCGTTGAGTATCCATCTAGGTAAATTGAGGAGCATACTTTTTATGGACATTGGAAATAGGAAAGATAAACTCTGAAGTTAACTTGGTGATTACCGTAATCTTGGTGCATTCTGAAAGAGCCTCCGTTTGTGGGGACATGAATTACAGTCTTGGAGCTTGGCTTTACATAAAAAAATGATTAGAGCAATTAGTGAAAAATACGATGGATGCATAAAAAATAAAGAAGAAATTGAGCTAAAAATTCTATGCGTTGGTCTAGAATGAGAATGAAAGAGATAATGGAATAGATCCGTCGAGCCGTTGACATTCATAGAAAGGATTATTCTTACTATTTTTTTTTGATTTGTAGTGTATCTCTTACAGGTTTTGTAGACAGACAAGTGATTAAGTAAAGGGGACTACCTAGAATATATAGGGGTCGTAATCAGTGTCTAATGGTGAGGTTTTCCGAATAAGAAAAAATGGGCAAGGAAAGGGGAGTACCTAGGATCTATAGTGGTGGTAATGTTTGATCTAGAAACTGATTAGGAGGGGAGCTAAAAAAAATGAGACGTAAAATTTGACTTTAAAATAAACACGTGTGGGGCACGTGGCCCAAATGCAAATGGATAATGAGGGCTCTTGATGTACTAAAAGATATGGGCAAGGGCCAAAGAAGGCCAAATTGAAATCAAGTGTGTTTTTAGAAAATGGATCAAAGGGAGTTAGTTAGTTGGGTAGTCCATCCATTTTATTAAAAAAGTAGGGATATATTAAAGGTGACAAATATGTCTTTTAAGATTATTAGCTAGTTTAACCTAGACAAAGATGGTAAAGGAACAGGGAATTACGTTGATCCAATGATGGTTTATTTTACTCTATTTCAAGAAGTAGACTTTTAACCCTTTTTGCTTGTGCTAGTGCCTCCAAAACTCTTGTGGAGTAGGGGCTTTCAAATAGAGAGCAATCAAACTTTCTATTGGCATTTTTTCCGCAATACCTTTGATGACATCGGAGCTAGAAGAGTTGTTGAGGAATAGGATATGTTGCAAATGGGATCCAATGACATGTAATGAACCAAAGTTCCAAACTCTTGATACGAAAAAGGGGAAGATGGGGAGGTATAACACCTTGAAACTTATGCTAAGTGGTTGGGTGAGCTAAATAAAGCTTTTTAGGAAAATCTCATAAAGTTCAGGCACTGGCATATTTCACGGGTCATTCAACGATATGTGGTCCTTTCTGACGAACCATGGAATGGTCTATCAAACCGGACTAGTGAGGCTTCTTCACTGCCTAATCTCGATGACTCGTCACCTTAGCCGTGGTATGGACCCAAAATCCCTAATTTTTTTGAAGTATGGATCAACCCCTCGAATTGCATCACAAGAACCGCAGGACATGCCGATAATTTATGGAATAAACTTTCAAAACCTTCAAGTGAAAGATCTATGATTGGGAATGGTTGATGGGTCATCGAATCGACAGTGGAAGGTGTCCAGTTTTCTATTTAATCAGGTTTTCATAGGGAGTTTATAGATAATTTCCATTCATTAAATGGTTAGTCCCAAGTTGTTTTGGCTTCAGACTAGGGTAAATATAAATATGCGAACTCTATTTCTTTATTTCATTAATCCATAAACAAATTAAGGTCAGATTCTTCAAGGGTTTTCTCTCAAGAACAAAGACTAGGGTTTACAGCAAGGGATCTTTGTGCAACACTTTATTCATCAATTTCTTTATAGATTCTCTCCAATTCAGGTATGAGGGATTATGAACAAGGTCTCTTTTCATCCTTGTCCCCAACTATCCAGTATTTTGGTTCATGGTCATGATTTAGAGATTTTAGGGTGAATCCCCATAATTGTGTTCATGTTGAAAATGGTGTATTTTACATACTATTGATCATAAATCATCTTTATATATGTTTTTGTAATAAAATGTCATACATGTCAAATAATTGAGAAGTATAATCTAGTTCATGGTTCAAGCATCTTATGTGGAGTCTATATAATTCCTTGGTCATGTTTTGGGATAAAACTCACTATAATAAAGGTCAAGATTCATGGTATGCTTAGTGTAGGGTTAGAAACACGGCTCACGGTCACTGTCATCTTTATGAATTATAAACTAAGGATTTTTGTCTTTTAGGGTCCAAGTCTAGTTCATGAGTCAGTTTAACTAAAATAAATCTAAATTATGAGGATGAGACAGTAATAAGATAGAGACAGTAAGTTCATGAGTTCATAGGTCCTTATGTGGTCAAGATAGAAAATATATGTTCACGACTAGTTCATGATCACTTTTGAGAGTAGTAATCGTACCGAGTAGATTTACGCAACTTATTCCTTATTCCATACCATGTGTTGCCAAACACAGGTAAGTTTATGTACCAAAGTGACATTTATAGTTCATGTATTAGTGGATCTACTAGGATATAGTTCATGGCCCTTTTCTTTGCCAGGTTTGGGACTCCACCCAATATAGGGATGTATGTTGGACCTCTAGCCTTGTGCTTGAGGAATGACAGTTATAGAACCTCCTAGGTCAGTCAAGTGTCAGTGGGTTAATATGGTCAGAAAAAAAAGTTACACATAAAAAGAAGACTTATGTTTAATTATTCCCTTCTTACATATAATTACTTATTTGATTCAGTAGGACAACACAGGTTAATATTATGTGTTCATGCATTGCATAACGAATCTCCTTATTATTGTGATAGCTAATTTGCTAACATCCTGCATACTCAGTATATTCAATAAACTGACACCATACTTTCTTGTGCTGCATGTCTTTCATACACGTAGATCCACCAACTATCCAGACCTTTGTGGTTGATTTGGATCTTCATTCGTAAAAGAATAGAAGTGAAGTGATGAGTTAGCACTTGATTTAGGAACCTAAAGGAGTTATTTATATTTTAGTATATTTTAGAGCTTAGACTTTTGAGATAGCACTATTATTTTGGTTTTTGTCCAGCTAGAGGCATTGTCCTAGTTTATTTTGATTCATCTTATTTGTGGCTTTCAGATATATATTGTATTATATTTAGGATATTGAGTTTTTGTTATTCATTTATATACTCTTTGATTGATGTGAGGTTTACCATTTCTTTGTATCATTATTGCTACGAAATTGCTTCAGCTGAGTATGGGCAATAGAGCCAGGTATGAGCAAAGGGTATATCTAAGGCTATTGAGGCAACTTAGTGTAAGGATGACTCTTTAGCATGAAAAACTTTGCATTAAAGAATTAGGTTCTTAAATTCCTAAGATATATCTAAAAGGCAATGTTAGGTAAAGTTTTAGTTATGGGTATGAACTGCAACATGCTTCTAAAAGCTACTGAACGTGTAGGAAATTTTCCCCTTTATTCATGATCAGTTTTGTTCTTTGAAGTTTAGCTCAAGATTTCTATTTGGATTTGTGATTTACGTATTTCAGATTATGCCTCCAAGTAGACAAATCTCTCTCTATGCCAGTAATAGGAATCAACAGAATCAAGCTCCGCTAGCTCCAGAACCACAACAACCAAAAAACATTACCAATGTAGAGTTCAGGAATATGATGCACTTGATTGACCAGACCGTAGTTGCATAGAATCAGCAGCCAACTCATGTAGTGATACTCTTTCCAGTACTAGATGTTAGAGTTGTGAGGGTGAGAGAGTTACTGAGGTTGAGTCCTCCAGAGTTCTTTGGTTCGAGAGTTGTTAAGAACCCATAAAACTTTGTAAAGAAGGTTAAGAGAATCCGTGAGATGATGAGGATGAAGGAGGTGGACAAGGTAGACTTAACTTCTTATAGGATGAAGGATGTTGATAGGTATTAGTATGATCTGTGGAATAAGGAAAGAGGCGTAGAAGCAGGGGATGAGTTTGAGGAGGCATTTCTAGGTAGGTTTTTCCCAAGGGAGAAGAGGCAGGAGAGGGTTTTGGAGTTCCTAAGTCTGTAGCAAGGCTCTATGATGGTGCCTGAGTACGAGATGAGGTTTATCAAGATCTCTAGGTAATGCCCATGAGATGGTGGCATACATTGATACAAGCACAAAAAGTACCAATCATGCTTTCGAGGATACCTAAGTTGTGGACTACATGAAGGCACTAAATGGGACTCAAAGATGCATAGTCAGGTTCAAAGGAAGACAGTCTCAAGTTTGGAAGATAGCTTGGGCATGATGGAAGACTTCAAGTTCATGAGTTGATGAGACCTAAATTATAGGGGTCAATGTTACAACTTCAAGGCTTGAAACACTATTTTGTCATATCGAGTCACTTTTGGGCTCAATTGTATTTATTAAATAATTAGACTACTATAAATAAGCAGTCTTGCATAATTTATAGAGCTTTTGATGAATTGATGAATATTGATAGCTCACAGAGCTTATAGGTTATGGTAGCTTTAGGCTTAGCTTAAAATCATAGTTGAACGATTAGGGGTGGATTCCCATAATTATTTATCGTAACTTCTTTATGTAGTTGATCATTGAGTTACTCGTTTGTGGATTCAAACTCATTTCTCCTGTTTAGTTTTTGGGTTCATACTTTGAATTATTGATTCAATTAGGAGGTAAGGGTAGCCAGTCCCTTGTTTCCTATAAATCGGTACGTCTTTGTAAGCTTCTACATATCCTTTTTATTTTGATTCTTTCTCCCATGTTTTCATGTGCATTGTATATCCATCCACATCATTTGGTATCATATCTTTGGTTAGTAACTCGTTCCATTGAATTACAGTTCTTGGTTCATAAACAAAAAAAGTAAAAAAAAGAAGAAAATTCGAAATTCTTTGAAATTTTTTAGAAATTTCGAATTTTTGGTTGTTCTTGGTGTTTTTGAATATTATGTTCTTTTTCCCTAGTGTTCTAGTATCCGTTCTTCACTTTCGAGTCAATTCGAGTTGGTTTTGGTCTGTTCACCATTGTTAATCTTGAAGTTCTTGAAGGTGTTGAACTAGGGTTCTTAGAGATATTAATTTTGGGTGTGTTTTGTGCGTAAAAGGTATTGGGGTTTGTTCCCCATATTGAAGAGAGGAAGTGGTAAAAA
Organism: Withania somnifera; assembly: GCA_039654485.1. Taxonomy (NCBI): domain Eukaryota; kingdom Viridiplantae; phylum Streptophyta; class Magnoliopsida; order Solanales; family Solanaceae; genus Withania; species Withania somnifera. The sequence continues at coordinate 23,154 of JBDJHY010532299.1, forward strand.
TTTGGTGCAATTTGGAGTTTTTTTGAAGCAGTTAGGGTTTGAAAATTCAAGAACTTGTTCGTGGTGGTCTTGAGTGTTCTTGTGAAGAAGGGGTGTTTGATCCAATTCCTCCAAGTCAAGTTGGTGTATTAGTGTTTTGGACTTGATTGTACACTTAGTTAAGAAGAAAAAGGTCCAAGAAAGTTTAATTTATGAAATAGGGACAAAGGTTCAAGAGTTTAAATCAGCAACCCACTTTTACTCGGAAGACATGTTTGGGTGAGCTGCCTCAAGGTAGACGAGTTGCCCATTGTTTAGTCCATCAATTACTTGTTTGAGTTAGTATATTTTTTCAAGGAATATATCTATTCAAGCCCATGAGACGATCTTCCTAAACCCAAACGAATTACCCCTTACAAATAGTCCAAAAACACAACTTGGACTGCTAGACTTCAAGAGATTTGGGCGAGCCGTCTCCTTCTGGATGAGCTGACCATTGAAGTCGTCCAATATTGGGACACCTTGAGACAGTAGAGAAGTTCTTGGATGAATCTTTGGACGAGCTTCCTCCTCTTAGGTGAGCTATCCAAGCCCCAGAAGCCAAGCCGCCCAACCTTTCCTACATGGACAGATTTGTCTCAAAGAGACGGCTTAAGTCTCAACCCTTCTGGATGAGATGATGAAGGGGAGACGAGAAGACCTCAAGAAAAATTGGATCCTCCAAAAAAGAGTCATAAAGGAAGACAAATATATGGCTCAATCCCCACCCAATTGGGCGAGTCATCCACCACAAAAAGACCCACCTCAACACAACTTTCAAATTTGAGTTTGGTACTTTAAATCTAACCTCGGATCAAAGTTTCTTATTCCGTTATCATCTCTTATCAACTAGTATTAATTAGTATTAGTTCATTTTAATTAATATCTATTTAATTTTAGATTTTTCACTTTTTTCATACGTAGCGTTCTTTCAAGCTTTTCTAGTATTGTTTATCATACGTTGTTTTTGTGCTTTATTTATGGTTTTATTTTTTTCATTGAAGTTTATTTGGATCAATTCCATTTGAATAATTTGGTTTCTGGTTATTCGAGTCATTAAATAACCACTCTACCTCAAACTTGGCAACCTTGAATCAATTGAGTGAAGTTAGTGGACGATCAATTTCGAGACGAGCCATAAATAAGTTGAGAGAACACACAAAGAGTGGTGTGAGGAGCTTTTATTACTAAATTGTTTGCTCATTTTTTAGGTACTCTCAAAGAACTTACAAGGAAAATGTCTTCCATAACTTCGGATAGCGATGAGGATAACATCAACGAGCTTGTTATGATAATAAAAGTTATGAAGGGGAAGAAGAGACTCATGGGATGGGTGATGACCCTTGTGATTACTATGCTGGATCTTATTCACGTGGGAGCCGTGATGGTATTTAAACAAATAGCATAGGATCCTATGGGTATCAAGCTGAGAAATATGGGGAGTATGAACGCTATGATAGAGAAACTCATGACTCTTGAGACACCTATTATGAGGGCTATGATAGTCCCTATGCACATACTTGTGAAGCTCGTGAGTTTGGTGATGAAGCCTATGGAGAATGTGATTGTCAATGTGCTTATGATTAATATGGTGATGAGGCTTACGATTCTGTCAGCGAAGGTAAAGTTGAGGCAAAGGGAGCATTCTATGATAGTAAAGTAGGATGTTCTCACACTTCACTACATAACTTTGAGAACAATGTGAGGCACAATTCCATTTCTCCTAGGTCCTATGAAGCATCGGAGGAATATGGTGATAGAGATGGAAGTAGTGAGTATGACGTACCTCACTCGTCTTGTGCTACTTCCTCTTCTAAATGGAGTGCTATAGTATTAAGGGTAGTGCTAAATCATAGGTCGCATGTAGAGCCTAGGATAAGGTTGGAGGATCTAAGGATACCATTTGCCATCATATCGAGGCAAGTGTCCAGAAACAAGGAGATGGGTAGGTAGAACATAAGAAGAAGAGTAGATGCAAGGAGGGTATTAACCTTTCCTAATACAATACAACCCTAAACCTACCAAAGCCCCTACCAAACGAACAACCTCCAAACCTAATATCCACATAAACCATACTACCCACAACAAGTATATCATCCTTATGACTAACCAAGTCCAAAACTACATACCTCCACATAATATATCACATGCATCTTGGCATGTACCCTAAAATTCCCTAAATTAAACTTCCATAACGCTCGAAATAATGACATGGTGTATCAAATGGATAGGCATAATGGAGATGGGATTAGGAGAAATGGAGAGTGGAATAGATATAATGGTCTCCGAGGGGTTGATAGAGTTGAATTGGACTGAGTTAGGCAAGCAATTAAAGAGAGCCCCATAAAATCTTGCGATGCTATCCAAGTTTCTTGAGCAAGCTACAAGACTAAGGGAAATGACAATGCTCTAGAAGGCAATATTGCTACACCTCATTTGCCTAGTCCTTCTTTTATGCGATGTTATAAATGTTATAATGAAGGGAAAAAGGCAAAGAATTGTCTAAAGGGAGAGTCTAAGAAGACTTCTAAACATAGAGCTATTAGTGAATATGAGGAATTATAGATTGATATGAATACTACCCATGGATTAAGGATAGTCATGAAGGAACTCCTGCAAGAGGAACTTGATCAAAGTGAGAACTTATTCCATACAAGGTGTCGAGTAAAGGAACGGGTGTGTAGCTTAGTCATTAAAAGTAGGAGTAATGTTAATATGGTAAGTTGCACAATGGTAGAGAAATGAATGTTACTACACAAAAACATCCCAAACCTTACAAACTCCAATGGCTCAACATATCGGTTGAAGTAAAGGTAATTGAGCAAGTAGTTTTAAAATTTAGCATGGGAAAGTATCAAAATATAGTATGTTATAATGTTATATCTATGCTATCTTGTCATATTTCTTGGTAGGCCCTGGTTAATTGATAGGGGTGTCTAGTATAAGATAAAGTCCAATAAGTACTCATTTGTGTTTGGATAATTAAAAAAGTACCCTTGCACTATTGCTACCCTATCAAGTGAGTGAGGATTATAAGGTAATAAATGAGCTTGGGGAAGCCTATAAGAGGAAAGAGAGTGAAAGAAAGAAAATGGAGAAGGAGTTGTCCTAAGAGAAGGACTTACATATGCTAGATGAGCTAAGAAGTGAGTTGAATGATGGAGACAAGAAACACTCCTTAGTGGGACTCATCAACACAACACCCATGTTGCAAACTAACATAGGTACTAGCATTTTGCCTAGTATTTCCTCTTCTCTTCTGCAGGTACATGGAATACAAATTCCCATAGAGAAGTCCAAAGATATACCTGACAAACAAAAAAAGGAAGCACCTCAATGCATGTAGAACCATGAGGCACTTGAAAGCAAGAAATACTCCAAGAAAAATGAACAAGGTAAAGAAGATTCTTCATGTATGCCTAAAGGTACAATAACTACTCTTAATACTTCTATTATTGTGAATGAACATGATATGGTGTGAGTATGAGTATTTTCTTAACTACGTTTGTGATTAATGAGTCTTTTACTTGTGTTAATAATGTACAAGTTGGGGCTGTGAAGACACTAGTCGATCCTTTAGATGACAGAATTGATTGTTCTAGTAAGAACATTTCAAGTCCACCAAATATTGACACGTGTGACTTTATTGATAATGCCTTGTAATGTGAACCATTGCTTCAAAGTGATACTATTATTGTTGATAATATGTAAACACTAGTTGATCCTATTGATGACTGGGTTGACTTCCCTTGTGAGGCTAATTCATGGACTCTTAATAATAGTACATTATATTGTGGTAATGATTATGATCAACTTGATTTGGAATGTGCTCCATTAGTTGAGGATATATTTGATGTGTCCAATGAGCCTCAACTTAGTGATGAAATTAGTAAAGTTGATCATGTGACTGAGAGTGACTCCTTGAGCAAATCATGTGTTGAGAATCCTATTGCCTATCTTGATCATAAAGATATTGTGCTTAATGAAGTGTCAAACAAAGATGCTGGTCTTTTGAGAGTGAGCTTACATGTATCGAGTCTTGTTCTTTGATTGATAATTCCCTCTTTAAATATAATGTCTTTCTTGGATATGTTAATGCGATCTCTCCTAGTGAAATGCCTAGTGGGGTGCAATATGAGGATGTGGAAACTCGTCTTGAGGGTTACCATATTTATACAAACCAATTACGGTGTGCAAATACCCCTCCCAAAGTTGGAAATCT
>JBDJHY010532300.1:0-16949 GCA_039654485.1 Withania somnifera
TCAGGTCTTGGGTTTATTCTGTAAACTTTTTATTCTATTGCTTATATCCTTTCTTGTTTCTTCTGCTTTTACTGTAGCAGTCCTCCGCTTCGGCTGCAGACTACGGGCTTTGGTTCTCCTACTCGAGTATAGTAGGTGCCATCATGACTTGAGAAATCGGGTCGTGACAGGTAACAACATCAGGGAGGTTATAGTGGGTCCTGTTATGGGGGATGTGGGTAATTTCATTAGGCACAGGGCCAATCTAGCAGGATGGTACAGGAGTCATTGCAGGTTTCATCTCCACCTCCTGCAAAGTATTGATGAGGGGCTGTATCGTCACATCAGGGCAGTCAAATGCGTTCTGGTAGAGGATCCCGACAGAGTTGGCCATCCAGGCCTTGTTTTGAGTGTGGAATTATGGGCCATTATACTAGAGCATGTCCTCAGAGGGGTGCTTTCAACTCGCTCCTTACTCTGTAGAGAAAGTGAGATCAGTGCCTCCATCGGTTAGAGGTAGGGCACAAGGTGGTTATAGAGGTAGTGGCCAACGTGGTAAGGGCGGTGGTCACGGTGGTGGTCGTTATAGAGGTGATCGCCAGTTATATGCCATTCTTGCACAACCTGAGGCTGTGGCCTTAGATGCTGTGATTATAGGTTTGATTTCTGTGTGTTCTTGTCATGACCTGATTTCACAGATCATGATGGCACCTACTATTCCACCAGTTTGAGAACCAACCCGTAGTCCGTAGCTGAAGTAGAAGACTACTATATCAAATGCAAAAAGAACAAGTTTAAAATAGCAGTCAGTATATAGTGAATAAAGCAGAAGTAATGGAGTCAAATAATATGCCCCAAAGCCGATGTCAGTGTCAAACTATCACGACCCAATTCTATAGATCATGATGGCACCTACTAATCTACTAGTAGGAGAACCAACCCTATAGTTCATAACCAAAGCGAAGGACTACTATATACATTATGGAAAGCACAAGTGTAATAATCAGAAGATATATAAATGCAAAAGTTCTAAGAATCAAAGTAAATACCCAAAATCCAGTATCTGTGTCAATCGAACCACTAAGTACACAAGAAATCCAAATTGTCTAATACAATTGTCTCCAAAATACATGGAGATCAAGTATAAATGCCAAAGCCGAAGAGAAGTAGGTAAAAGCCGAAAAACAAACTCACCATGAATCTCTGAAGTAAAATGTAAACTGCACGAACAACTGGCTATGATGACGGTTGGGAACTTGTACTCAGATCTGCATATGCGCAATATAAGATGCAGAAGCAACCCGTATCCAGTAGTCTTTGAGGGACCACTAGGAACATAATAATAATAAGAGCAGTAAGTAACAGAATACAATAAAGGGGTCACAGAACCAATAGCACAACAAGGGGAGCTAGCTACTCAAATAGGAATCTAATACAAGTAGCCATGTATCACTAGCTAATTACATAAGAGGATCTCAGGCAATGAAGGAATATGTAACCGGAATCCTTGCAATAATGTATATGAGTAATAATATAATAAATTAGGATTGAAAAGAAGACAGGAGTAGAACATGGACGGTATACCGGTAACCTCAAGTAAAATAGGAAGGAATGAGTAAAAATCTAAGGTACCAAAGTCCCACGTAGCATGAAGTATCAATTAACCAATAATAATAAGTAATAGTATTAATTATAAAAGGTAATGCAAATAAATACTGACAATTCCCCTAGAAAGAAGCAAAGGGTACACAGAAACATGCTCACACATAGGCCCCTCATAACGACCTAAGGGTACATTGAAGAAAATAAGTGCGAAAAGTAAATACACAACATAAAGTAACCATTCCTGTGTATGCATCTCCTTCGGTACCCGTAGGCCCAGTAGGCAGAACCCATAGAAGGCTACTGTAGATATTCTCAGTATATCTCCCTATGCCATAAATACCCCTCTCCGTGTTAGCCGCAGCCCGGAGGCAAGGTCTATGGAGGTATCTCACTACGTACGACCTTTAACGTCATCATAACTTTAAATCCCAAATCTCAAACCTCAAGGTTCTCAAATTCTTGCATCTCATACCGAATATCAATAGCCTCATCAATACGTCCTCGGTGGTCAAGGTGTACAATAGTTGTATTATAGTATCGCTAAATTTCTCAATAGATCGGGTATCATCAAGTTTTCATAACAGTAGTGCCATAAGTTTCAAAAAACTATACTTACTGCCGCATGATGACTGAATCAAGTCCTAGTGCTTGAACTCACTACCGAACATAGTAGGTATCAAGTCCCATCATTTAATAATCAAATATATTTCCCCGTACCAGGATGTAAAGCTTGGACTAAAATAAGTCAAATAGTAATAACGAGAGCTTGCACTATATATCAACAAGTATATATAAACATATGATCATATAATAGCAATTTTCTATGCCTAATAAAGGTATCTGTATCCAATTTCTAAGGCACAAGCACCATAGTAACTGGATGCCAAAATATAAGTATCAATATGGAACGGATGAAAGAACAACACAGAATCACTATATAAACCTAGCTACCCAATCTATTGATACTATTTAGTACAATTATTAAAGCTATACACCCACAGATAGCCCACAGAGCCTACCTATTGTCCGATGATAAAGCGCTGCAAGTTTACGAATAACACCCTGATTGAAATCAAATGGTCTCTGAATAATCTAAAACTTGCTTCAAAGTATTCTATATGTTACTACAAGTCTAATGGTATAATTTGTGCTAAGTTCCAGACTAGTCCTAAAATCGGGCCCAAAATTGGCTTGCGGGGTCTGCCGCCATAACAAAAAATAAACCTCACTATGGGGTTTCTTCATTAGGAACCTATGCTCTAAAATTGAGCACAATTCGAGTGTAGGAAGGGATTCAAAATAACCCAGACATAGTTGACTTACACTGGGTCAAAGATATGATTTTTATAGATTAAACATTGCAATTTTGATGTATAATTGATACTAGAAGCAATGTATACTCAAATAATGAAGCATTACTCAATAATATATGGATTATGGCATGGTTTTATCAACTTCAACAATTGGGGTTCATCAATGGAGGAACCTAAGAATTTACGAATTGAAAAAAGAAGGACTTACCGAAAGCAGGGACGGCGCAAGAATCATTTGGGAACTTTATCTTCAATATTGGAATGGTTTTGCTCAAGTTTCTGCCTTGGAAGATGAAAGAAAAGTTGTATTTTTGGTTTTCTAAATGGAAGGAATGAAGGGGTTGTAACTATATAAAGTTACTGCAATAGCCGCAGGTGCGAACTTTTGGTCACTAGAGCAACCATCGCAGGTGCGACACTTTGGTCACCAGAGCGACCATCGCAGGTGCGACACTTTAGGCCTTAAACTTAACTAAAATCCACAAGTTGGCATAAATTGCAAACGAACATTCCGAAATATAAACATAAGGTCAATCTTGACTTTGTTTGGCATTACGAAGCTAACGGAAATATCAAAATTTAATTCTGAAGTCGTCTTGAAAGAAATTTGACTTTGGTCAACGAATTCTTAGTTTTAGGCTTTAAAATAGGTAATTTGTGTTATTTCTCAACCGAGTTGCCAAGGATCCAAACTATCGGTTCCAACAAGTAATAAATGACCTTGGGCAACTAGTGAAATGATCTAGAATGTGAAACGTTACGTATTTATCATAAATGACCATGAAGGTCATTACACAAATGAACCACTAAGTATAGAAACAAGATATAAAAAATTTCTAATACAACTATGTCTCTAAATACATGGAGGTCAAATAAAAATGCCAAAGCAGAAGAGAAACAGGTAAAACCCAGACGCCAAGCTCACCCTAAATCTCTAAAGTAGAATGAAATTTGCATGAATAGCTAGATGTAATCACAGTCGAGAACCTGTACTCGGATCTACACATGTGCAAGTGTAGTATGAGTATAAGTCGCCAAAGAAACCCGTACCTAGTAGGCTTTGAGGGCACACTAGGCACATAACAATAATAAAAGTAGTAAATAAACGAATACAAATAAGGGTCACAGAAGTAAATAGCCCAATAAGAAAAGCCAACTACTCAACTAGAATCAAGTACAAGTAGGCATGTATCGCTAGCTAGTCACATAACAGGATCTCAGGAAATGAAGGAAAATGTATTCAGAATCTATGCAACAGTATATGTAAATAATAATACAATAAATCATTAGTCAAAAGAAGACAAGAGGAGAACATGAACGGTATACCAGTAACTTCAAGTAAGAGATAAATGAATAAATGATAGTGTAGGGCATAATATCTCAGATAACATGAAGTATCAACTAACCAATAATGATAACTAATCTGTAATAAGAATAATAAAGTAATGCAAATAAATGCTGACAAGTCCCTTAAAAAGAAGTGTAGAGTACACAGAAACACACTCATTGTAGGCCTTACATCCCAGCCAGGGTACACTAAAGAAAAAAGTGCAGAAAAGTAAAAATACAAGCACATGAAGTAACCAGTTCTGTGTATGCATCTCCTCTGGTACCTGTAGAACCAACAGGAAGAACCCATGGAAGGATAACCTAGATGTTCTCGATATATCTCCCCGTCAGCCATACACCCCTTTCCGTGTCAGCCGTAGTGTAGAGGCAAGGTCCATGGAGGCATGTCACCATGTACAATCTCTAACTTCATCATGAACTCACATCCAAATCTCGGAGTCATAAGGGTCTCAAAGTATGGCATCTCATGCCAAATATTGATAGTCTCATCAAGTCGTTTCAACAAGTTAGGCCATACAACACCTTAATATACTGTATCACAAATATCCTCAAGGAACTGTATCATTAATTTATCCATAACCATTAATGTGATAAGTGTCAAAAAGCTGTACTCACAGCCGTATGACGACAGACACAAATGTCAGCGGCTGTCCTCACTGCCGAAGGAAACCGATCTCAAGTCCCATCATTTATTAGTCATACCTCCAAAAAGAAAAAACAAAATTAGTAAAAAAAAGCCTCACCAACTATCTATTTCTCTCCTTTGAATACCTCACAATATGGGCTTGACATCTCTCAATCCTTGCTCAATTAGTGGAAATTCAAGTGTCATTACAAGGTCGTAATTGATTCTCGTTGACTCAACACGGACAACATAACTTAAGAACTTAAACCAAAGAATTTAACTACGAAATCAAAGAGGAAATCACACAAAGAAATTGTACTCTACAAAAAAACAGACTCAAGGAATTAGTGTTCATAATTACGGATAAGCACTTAAATAATTACTATTGTAGAATCAAGGAAAGGAAACTAAGAAATTCTGTGAATAAATGACAAATAAAACAAAAAAAAATATATATATTTTATGTGGGCGGTTAACCCATAGATGGACATATCATCCAAATGAAGTAAGCTTGAGCCATCCCAGAGGAAGCTTACTTTCTAGATTTTGGGTATGGGCGGCTCGTCATGGGATAGAAAGCTTATCCACGGGGGACTTGAGCTTGTTTTCCAAAGTCAAATGCTTGGGGCTTGATGTAAGTTCATCTAAGAAGGATTCCAAAATTTCTAGAATGTTTTCTTCTGGGCAGAAGAGTTGGGCAGCTCGTCCACTATGTTGTCCGAAGGAAAGTCAATTGCCCAAGCTCTAATTTTTCTTGGTTGAACTTGGTTGATTTTTCTTGGCTTCATTGGCATTTATTCCCTTATTATAAGCCCTTTATGTAAGAATTAACACTTTTGCACTACTTTGAAACAAGGTTTTTGGATCAACTGTCCTCTTTCTTTAACTTCTTCCCAAGAACAACAAGAACAACTTTTGAAATTCAAAATTCTAACACCCCTCAAATGAATCCTGAATCACTTCAATACGAGTTCCTTTAGAGATGTAGATCAAATCCCACTACAAATTTTACCCAAAACACAATCTAATTTGAGATCCAATTCTCACCACCTTCAAACTTTGAAGAACAACATTAACGATAAACTTCAAAATTTGAAATTCCCTCTAAACAACTCTAAATATCACAAAAATTGAACCCTAAGCTCCTTTTGGTATGAGATTCAATCCCCAATACCTCAGAAGCTCCAAATGCAACCTTTTAACCTTCAATTTAAAGATCAAAATTGGAGTAGTTTATGAACACCCAAAAACTCAACTCACTCAATTTAGCTTGGAATCAAATGAAACTTGATATTTAAGTTCCCTTGAGGAAAAGGAACAAAACCCAATAGCTATTAAACACCAATTCCAAACAAAAGTCAATATAATTTAAAATGCACTTTAAGTTTTCTTCAAGATCATGAAGAACACCCGAAATCAAAGCCTATGGGTTTCAACTCCAAATCAACTTAACTTTGAGATTTGTATTAGGAAACAAAGCCAAATAACTTTTAAGCTCAAACAAAAACCAAAATTGAGACCCCTTCAAGAACTTCAAACCTTCAATGGTCAACAATGGTGGAAAACACCCCAAATTAACCCCTAAAGACTCAGAAATCAAGATTTAGACTCAACCAACACTAGAAAACACAAATCTAGTGTCCAAATCTAAAAATAAACAATAATTTCTATAGAGTTTTTTTGGATTTTTTTGATAAAAACCCAAGATTGGACTCCATAGAAATAAAATCTAAACACGAGTATGATACTAGATGATAGGTAATTGGATATGCGGAAGAAAAATATAGAACGTGAATAAAAGATAGATGGATAGATAGCAACACACAAGAAAATGAAACCAACAAATTGATTAATCCAAGTCAAGCACGATACTCTTACAAAGATTTACGGGAAATGACTTCCAAGAAACCCACATTTCTACAAGCTTCAAGAGGCTACACAAGCACCCTCACACATGCTCTATCTCTCACAAAGACTCGAGTCACATACTATCTCTCTCAAAGAGAAACAAGTTCCAATGAACTCAATTCAGCATTTCACAAAATCTACTAAAATGAAATAAAGACAACCTATTTATGCTAAGGGGAAAAATAAGAATGCTATCTATTAAAAAAATACCCTCAATGAGTAAGGGCCTTCTTTGGCATTTCCAATTAGCCTTCAAGTGTAACCCCTCCTTCTGCAACGTCAAGTGGAATCTTATATTTCCACTTGAGCATATTCTTTATATCTTCTCTCTAAGAATCCTTTAAGCCTTCCAAGTTGTGATTTGTAAATAAGTCCTCACGCTTCTTATTTTGGATATATTTGATAAGGTTTGATGAAGCCCTATCCTTATAAACTTTCAAAAGTGAGACTTTAAAAAAAATCATCCACCTCGAATTTTGAGTCCCTTCTCCTCACATCTGCATAGGACTTTTGATTTCTCTAGGCTATTTTCAATATCTCCTGGAGGAGATAGAACTTTTACATGGCCTCATGTATTGAATTTAGCCATATCATAACATCTTTACTTACCTTATACCAATCAAGGATAGATCTAAACCTCCTCCCATAAAAAGCCTCATAAGCAATAGTGATAATTATAGGTAAAATCGATCAAAGGAAAGTGATTATCCCAATTACCCTTGAAGTCAATCACCCTGTCTGTCAGCATGTCTTCTGGATGGTCTACTCTTATGTTTCTATAGATGAAAAACCATATTGAGATGAACTTAGGTACCGAAAACTTTCTGAAAAAAAATTCAGAACTAAGAGGTGAATTGAGTACCTGTATCTGAACTTATGGACAATGGAGTACCATAATTCCTGACTATCTCCTACAAATAGATCTTGGCATAATCCTCTATTGTAAAGTTAACCTTGATTGATAAGGAATAGGCTGATTTGGTCATCCTATACACTATCAACCATATGGAATCATGCTATCTGCGAGTGTGAGGTAGACCCATAATGAAATCCATGTTAATTACCTCCCATTTCTAAGAAGGAATGTCAAAAATCAGGGTCACACCCCTGGCCTCTGATGCTCAACTTTTACCTACTGACAATTGAAACACTTAGCCACAAAATCCACTATGAACTTCTTCATGCCATTCCACCAGCAAACTTTTATCACGACCAAAAATTCGGGTGTGATAACACCTACTTTCCCAACCCCATAGGTCAGCCGAACTAACTGTAACAACGTAAATGCAGAAGTAAAACATACGAAACAACCTATACATAGAAAACCATATCAATCTATATAAATAAAATCCAAGAACAGATTGCCACAGTTTACAAGCCTCTATAGATTCCTTTACAAGGAAACTCAAATGTCAATACAGAGTCTTCAATAACGAAAAACGCTACAAAAATAAAAGATATCTATAAGTGGTCTTCCACAACAGATTGAAAGATGATCAACTACCTCTGCGTACTCAAAATTCTCTTGGACTAATAAGAGGAAAAGTTTCACTAAGCAAGGGACTCAACACCTACACAGAAGTATAGAAAAGAAAGGCGTGAGTACAAAACAACAATACTCAGCAATTCTCAGATGGTTTAACTATAAAGAGAAGATGGAAGCCACTGACACCTAACCGTTCTTCCGATACTACAACCTGCAATAGCTTTTATAAATTTATACAATAGCCCAGTCAACAGTACAAAACCAGAATATACAAAGTTCAAATGAATACTTAATGTCCTCAATCATGAAACACAGGTAACACATTCAAATCATGCAATAAGTATCAAAAAGGGTATCACAAAATCATTTAAAAAACAAATAGACACGAATCATCAGCAAATAAAAAATAATCCCAAATCATCACTCAATATAAGATAATCTCAAATCATTGACAAGTATTGAGTGATCTCAAGTTATCACCAAATACCACATAGTCTCAAGTCATCGACAAGTATCAAATACTCTTAAGTAATTAGTCGAATTAAAAAAATCAAATCCAAGTCACATATAAATATAAATGCAATGCACAATGTAAGTAGCGGGATGCATGTCTACCTTATGTACGCTCCTTCTGAAAAGATACATGTCATAGACCAAGACTTATGGGGGCTAGATACCAATAGACTAGGACCATGAAGGCTAGCTAAGCCATGCATTAGTACCAGTGAGGTACCCGATCCAGAACAACAATGTTATGAACACGTTACCACAACAATAAATATAGCAGTGTGTCAATAGTTACCAGACTTACATTAAGGCTAGTGTGTCAATGGGTTACCACATTCACAACTAGTAAAGTTAATTCAAGAGTCTAAGAACCTAAGCAAGTATATTTTCACCCCAATAAGATAAACCATCTTTGAATTATCATAGACAATGATATAGTATTTTTTTAATTTCCATAATTCAAGCCTGTTCAGCTTATCAATTTCATGACTAACCCTTTGAATTACCAATTTTAATTCTCAAATCAATAATATCGATCTCTCATAGGAAATCTCTATTAATAATATATTTTCTATCACAATTTAGCCTCAAAGGGGATCACATTTTCAATGATGAAGGTACCAACAAATCACCATGGGCAATGTCAACAAGAAGTACACAATTAATCTCCAATTTGTATATCAAGATACTAACATTGGGTACTTTTTTGCAGGTAATAACAATTCTTATATTAGCTGCTCAATGAGGAGATGGCTAATACATTTCAACACTGATAATACTAGACTTTGGACTGCCATGAATATATAAAGGTGGACAAGATTCCACGAAAGTCTAACTCTTGGAAGGAAGTAAATGGCCATCACAGTTTGTACCACACAAGTACAATATCAACCAACATCCATTTGCCTACATTTAAGTACATGTGTTGGAGATCAACTTACAACCATTTTTTTTATCACTGGATGAGGAAAACAAATCATCTAAATAACTCAATATATAGGAAAGACAACAACAAAATGATTCTCAAACTATGGTTGATAAGGATGCCTCAAACACAAAGGCAGTATCTCATTTGTTAGGACATTAAGTTAAGAGTCTATTCTCATAGTTTAATGTATAATTCTAATATTATATTATCACATTGTATTACCAAACAAGGACCCTTTATGAGTTATTGTTAGGTTCTTAGATTAAGTTTTACATATTTTCCTAGTTTTCTTTTAAATTATGTAAAGGCATGGGCTTTTATTTGATAAATTTATAAAATAACCTACACATCTGGCCTACTGGATTTGCTTAAAAAAACAAAAGGTCCACCTAGATCAATGTAGGCATTATGGGGCAAATGAAACTGGTAAAATTTAATTTAGAGTGCATTTACTAAAATTTTAATATCGACTTCTAGTATTTGAAAACTAAAATTTCTAAATAAAGAAACTAAGATAACAAGAAAACAAGTCGACAGGGCATGGGCTACCAGTCCCAGCAAGTCATAAATAAGTTAGGGAATCTACCAAATATCTCTAAGCACAAGAAGAGATATAAATCAAGGAAACAACTGAATGGGTCATTACAATATCCACCACTAAAAAGGACTTTCATCCTCGAAAGTCAAGAAAGGAGTAATACCTAAAGGCTCTAAAAGATGCCTTGGGAGATTTGGTTTATGCAGAAGCCAAAATGATAAAAGAAGGCACAAATATAGTGGTTGAGGTTGTGGCAATTCTAAAGGCTGTAGGATATTGTGTGCAACACAATGTGCTGAATCTCATACTAGAAACAGAGTCTTTATTCTTAAAATATATCATTGAAGGCAAGTGCAAACCACCTTTGATTATAGCTGAGGAAGTGGAGGAAATAGGTGAACTGCTAAAGTCTGTAAATATAGAACTGATCCATGTTCTAAGGGAAGGCAATCGGCTGGTAGATCACTTGGCAAATTATTCCATAGATCAAGGTGAAATCATGGTGAACTCATTCAATAAGCTGCACATAAATGGAAGAAAATCATCAACAGTGACAAACTTCAATGTCCATACTTGAGAGTTGGTGTCAAAAGATGAAAAGAGGGGTTTTTTTATACAATCACAACTTTTTGTATCAGTTTGGGGGTAGTCTTGGTTAAAGGTGAGTATGTATTTGGTGTGACAATGAACAACAGGACAAAGAAGATAAATATGGGCATCATATTACACTATATTCAAATCCTTTGAGAGGAGAATATAGTGGTTTTTATAACTAACATTGTGTACTTTTTTGCATGTAATAACAATTCTTATATTAGCTGCTCAATGAGGAGATGGCTAATACATTTCAACACTGATAATACAAGACTTTGGACGGCCATGAAGATATAAAGGCGGACAAGATTCCAGGGATGTCTAACACAAACAACAGCATATTGAACTTTATTCAAGAATGCACAATAGGTCACTACAGGCAGATCATATTACTATGTTGGAAGGCAGTAAATGGCCATCACTGCTTGTACCACACAAGCACAATAGCAGCTAACATCCATTTTCCTACGTTTAAGTACATGTGTTGGAGATCAACTTACAACCATTTTGTTGATCACTGGATGAGGAAAAAAAATCATCTAAATAACTCAATATGGAGGAAAGAAAATAATAGCAGCTACCACACAAGCACAATAATGATGCTCAAACTATGGTTGATAAGGATGCCTTGAACACAATGGCAGTATCTCATTTGTTGGGACATTAAGTTAGGCATTACGGGGCTAATGAAACTGTTAAAATTTAATTTAGAGTGCATTTACTAAAAATTTAATATCGACTTCCAGTAGTTGAAAACTAAAATTTCTAAATAAAGAAACTAAGATAATAAGAAAACAAGTCGACAGGGCATGGGCTACCAGCCCCAGCAAGTCGTAAATAATTTAGGGAATCTACCAAATAGCTCTAAGCACAAGAAGAGATATAAATCATGTAAACAACTGAATGGGTCATTACAATATCCACCACTAAAAAAGACTTTCGTCCTCGAAAGTAAAGAAAGGAGTAATACCTGAAGGCTCTAACAGATGCCTTGGGCAAATTAGTTCATGCAAAAGCCAAAATGATAAAAGAAGGCACAAATACAGTGGCTGAGGTTGTGGCAATTCTAAAGGCTATTAGATATTGTGTTCAAGATAGTGTGTTGAATCTCATAATGTAAACAGAGTCTTTGTTCTTAAAATATGTCACTGAAGGAAGTGGAAACCACCTTGGATTATTATTGAGGAAGTGGAGGAAATAGGTGAACTACTACAGGGTGTAAATGTAGAACTTATCCATGTTCTAAGGGAAGGCAATCAGCTGGCAGATCACTTGGAAAATTATGCCATAGATCAAGGTGAGATCATGGTGAACTCATTCAATGAGCTGGACATAAAGGGAAGAAAGATCATCAATAGTGACAAACTGCAATGTCCATACTTGAGAGTTGGTGTCATAAGATGAAAATAAGGGTTTGCATTATACAAGTATCTGTACTTGAGGTAGTTTTCCTATAGGAGAGTTTGGGACTGCAGTGACAAAGAACAATAGGAGAAAGAGGAGGAGCATGGACATTATCTTACACTATATTCAAATCCTTTGGGAGGAGAATATAGGGGTTTTAAGAGCTAACTCTGTGTTCTTTTTTGCAGGCAATAACACTGATTATCAAGGATGTGTAGTGAGGAGCTGTGTATGTATTAGCTATACTAATGTTATCACACTTCTGAGGTCTATCAATACACAATGGAACACCAAAGATATAGTGAGTTCTATCACAATCTGGTCACACAAATGCACCAAAGCCTCAACAATATCAGTGGCAAAGAGGAAAACATGGTAGCACATAATCCAAAGATTGAGGGCAACTATTTAGAACCATTCCTACACACAAGCCAATCACTGTTTCCTATTGTGAGTTTGCTCATAAACTATACGATACCTAACAGGTCGCAAAAATACGCCAAATATTCAGTAGTGTCAATGGCAAGGGGAAGAAGCTGGCAGTACTTACTTCTAGGAGTAAAGGCAATTATTTTCAAACATCCTTACTGCCATAGAGGAGTTATTGAACATAATTATACAACAGCATGAAAACTTCAGTTGAATACTTTTAAATACTATGGTTGTGACTACAATTTAAGCAACTCACACCCCTTATGTGTTGGTCACTGGATTAACATGCCTGGTGTCTTCATAAAGGAGGCAAGACAACAAATAAATGGAGCTGAAAACTTGTTTGATATGGGAGTCTCAAACAAGATGGCATTATCTCACATTTTGGGACCTCAATGTAGATGAATTTTCACATAGTCTAGTCCACTTATCAATGATTATTTTTTCACATTGTATTACTAAACAAGGACACCTTATGAGTCCTAGTTTGGTCTTTAGCATAAGTTCTACATATTTGACTAGATTTCCTTATATTTGTAAAGACATTTTCTATTAGTATAAATTTATAAAATAACCTAGGCATCTTGCCTAGTGGATTTGCTTTAAAAAAAAAGGTCTACCTAGACCAAAGTCAGCATTTCGGAGCTAATAAAACTGTCGGAATTCAATTCCGAGCACATTTACTATTATTTTACTCTCAAGTTCCACTATTTCAAAACTGAAACTTCAAAACAGGAAAACTGAGATAACAAGCAAATGAGTCACTAGGACACCAAACTAACAGTCCCAGCAAGTCATAAACGACTTGGGGCAACTACCAAATAGCTCTAAGCATAGGAAAATTTAAAATGTAAGGAAATAATCGAGTGGTTCATTACAACATCCAACCCTAAAAAGGACTTTCGTCCTCGAAAGTCATGGAGAGAGTAGTACCTGAAGTCTTGAACAGATATGGATATTGAGCTTGCATATGACGCTCTATCTCCTAGGTAGCCTCCTTAACTGGTCGATGTGCCCATCGAAATTTCACTATCGAAATCTCCCTGGACCTGACATGCCACACATCTCTATCTATAATGGCTTCAGGATCCTTAATATAGGTCAAAGTGTCATCAATCTACACATTGTCTTGACGAAGGACATAGGACGGGTCCTGTACATAGCGGCGGAGCATCGACACATGAAAAACTAGATGCATTGCGGCTAACTCAGGTGGTAAGGCAAGTTTGTAGGCAACCTCTCTAACTCTTTGCAAGATCTCGTACGACCCAATGAACCGGGGGATAAGCTTGCCCCACCTACCAAACCTTATAGTGCCCTTCATTGGCGAGAATCTAAGGAAAATCAAGTCACCAACATTGAACTCAAGGGGCTTAATCCTATGATCCGCGTAGGACTTCTGCCTACTCTGGGCTACCCACATCTTATCCTGAATAAGTCTGACATGATCTGTGATATCGCGGAGCCAATCTGAACTATGGGGTCGGCCCTCGCTACTACTAAACCAACCAATGGGTGATTTGCAATGCTTGCCATACAAGGCCTGGAATGGTCCCATTTGGATACTTGATTGGTAGCTGTTATTATACGAAAACTCTTTCAAGGCCAAGTGCCTATCCCAACTAGCTCTAAAATCAAAACACAGGCACACAACATATCCTGAAGTACCTGAATGGTCCTTTGGGACTGCCCATTTGTCTGTGGGTGAAATAATGTACTAAAATCAACCTTTGTACCCTACTCTCTTTAAATCAACCTCCATGCGATATAAATTGTGTGCCCCAATCGAATATGATAAACACTAGTACCCCGTAAAGTCTAACCACATCATGGACATATAACTCAGCTAACCTCTCTGCACCCTAAGTCAACGAGTTAGTAGGAAGTGAGCTGACTTGGTTAACTGATCCATGATGATCCATAAACCCTTTGGAAGTACTGGAAAGGCCTGTAATGAAGTCCATAGTAATCCACTCCCATTTCCACTCAAGAATAAGGAGCCTTTACATCTCACAGCCTGATCTCTAGTGTTCGAACTTTACCTGCTAGTAGTTCGAACACCGAGACACAAAGGATGAAATAAAGCTCCTCATACCTCACCACTAGTAATGCTTCCTCAAATGGTGATACATCCTCAAAACACCCGGATGGATAGAGTACTTGGAATAGTGGGCCTCACACAGCAAAGTCTGGATCAGATCACTAACTCTCAAAACAGCAAGGCAGCCATGAACCCATAATACACTATCAGCATCTACACTAGCCTAATAAAAATCACCCAACCGAACTCTTTTCCTCAACTAAACAAGTCATGGGTCCTTATGGCGCTGTTGAATTTGGTCAATCAAAGATAATCTGGGCTCAATACGGGCAATAACTCACTCTAGAACTGAATGATCCAACCTCACCATCATGTTGACCAAGAACTACACATCCCAATCTAGTGACAACTCAAAAATAGGTACTGCAGCTAGGATACCCAGACTCATCACTTTTTGGTTCAAGGCATTGACAACCACGATAGCCTTGCCCAGATGGTAGAGAATAGTCAAGTAGTAGTCCTTCAGGAGCTCAACCCACCTCCGCTGCCTCAAGTTAAGCTCTTTCTGATTTAGACTATACTGCAAGCTGTGGTGATCAGTGAATACCTCTTAATGGACTCCATATAGGTAATGCCTTCAGATTTTAAGCGCAAAAAACTACTGCTGCCAAATCCTAGTCATGGGTAGGGTAGTTGTGCTCGTGATCCTTCAGGTGCCTCAATGCATATGCTATGACATGGACCTGCTGCATCAGAACACAACCTAGACCGATACCCGAAACATCACATTACACAGTGAATGGTTGGCCCTCAAAGGGTAGAACAAGAACTGGAGTGGTAGTCAATAACTCCTTCAATCTCAGAAAACTGGCCTTACACTCAGGTGACTATTGGAAAGGTACATCTTTTCGGGTAAGTTAGTCAAGGGGCCTGCAATGGAAGAGAAACCCTGAACAAAGCAATGATAATACCTGCTAACCTAAGAAGCTACGAATTTCAGTAACGAACGTAAGTTGAGGCCAATCACAAACTGCTAAAACCTTAGCCAGATCAACACTAATGCTATACCCGATACCACATGGAATCTAGACAAAACTCACACTTTGAGAACTTAGCGTAGAGTCGCTCAGTCCTTAAAGTCTGTAACACAATCCTCAGGTGGCCCTCATGCTCGGTTCGACTTTATGAGTAAACCAATATATCATCGATAAAGACAATCACAAATGAATCCAGATAAGGCAGAAACACCCGAGTCATCAGATCCATGAAAGCTGCAGGGGCATTAGTCAGCCTAAATGACAGAAACTCATAATGCTCATACCTCATTCAAAAAGCTATCTTCGTGACATCCTCAGCCCGAACCCTCAACTAGTGGTAGTCATACCTCATTCAATCTTAAAGAACATCGTGGCTCTTTAAAGCTGATCAAACAATTCATCAATACGAGGCAGAGGATACTTATTCATAATAGTCACCTTGTTTAGCTACCTATAATCATACATATTCACAAGGACCCGTCCTTCTTCTTAACAAACAATACCAGGCCACCCGACGGTGATATACTAGGTCAGATAAAACCCCAATTAAGCAAGTTTTACAGCTGGACACTCAACTCACCGATGCCATACGATACAGAGGAATCGAAATGAGACTGGTTCTCGGCTCAACCTCGATAGCAAAATCTATCTCACTCCTGTAAAAGGCCACAAAAGTCAGCAGGGTAGACATCAGCAAACTCACTAACAACTAGCACAGTCTCAGGGGAAAGGGACTCAACACTAATATCTCTAATGTGGGCCAAATAAGCATAACAGCCCCAAGGGACAAGTCTATGGGCTTGACAATAAGGAATGACCCAAATCGATGAACGACTAGTGGGACCATGCTATACTATAGGGGGTACATCAGGTATAGATAAGGTCACACGGTCTTGGCATAACAATCCAAGACCGCAAGATAAAAGGACAACCAGTCCATGCCCAAAATCACATCAAAATGTAACATAGCTAGCTCAATCAAAATAACACAGGTATGATTACCCTGAATAATCACTAGACACGACCTGTATAGCCGATCCACCATTAAGGTTGTATCCACCGAGGTAGATATACTCAAGGGTACATGCAACCGCTCACTATCAACACCCAGTCTCAAAGAAAAATAAATAGAAATATCGGAAAGGGTGGAACCCGAATCAAAAAAAGTAAGTGCAAAAAACCCAAGTACAGACAATGTATCG
>JBDJHY010532409.1:0-16948 GCA_039654485.1 Withania somnifera
CCTTCTCTCCATGTTTGTTGGTATTTCTTTTCTTCCACAATTCCCAAATAATTACTGCAGGCACAGCCCAGTAAATAGGTTTCAGCCTAGTGACAGCCATGGCTTGCCACCACTTAAGAATAACCTGTTTCAGTTGTAGTCCTCCCAAGGATATGCCTGCATATGAGCTGAAGTATTCCCATGTTCTTTGAGCTACTGCTTCTTTCAGAAAGACATGATCAAATGTTTCCTCCTTAGGGTTTACACAACAGTTGTACATTGATGCCAAGCTGAATCCCAACCTTTTCACCCCATCATCTAGTGGAATTTTAAACTTCCAGGCTCTCCACATCATGAAAGAGATTTTAAATGGCAGCCCCTTTATCCATATGTAATTGAACAGGCTAGAATTTTCATCCCTCCTCCTAACATAATCCCATGCTGATTTCACAATGAAGTCACCTGTGGTTTCAAGCTTCTAGCATGGTGTGTCAGCCTCTCCTTGTCTTGTAGGCACTTTAACTGAATCCAATATGTGATCAGCTATATCATTGGGTAATGTTCTTCTCAGCAGTTGTTCATTCCAACTGGTACCTTCTACTGTATCTTCCACCTTTGTTACTGCTTTATAACACCAAAATTCAGTTGGAGTGACAAAGTATAAAGCTCCAAGTCCAGTCCAGTTATCAAACCAGAAGTGTGTTGAGCCCCTCTTTAGTTTCCAGTATATTTGATGTTCAATTAAGTTTCTAGCTTCCAGCATTTTCCTCTATACATAAGACCCCTCCTTCCACTGTTCCACCATAGGATTAAGATTTTTTGAGTACTTATTGCTCATATATGTACTCCATAGTGATGTCTTAGTCTTGAAGTTCCACCATAATTTAGCAAATAGGGCCTTTGATACATCCACCAAGGACCTAAACCCTAATCCTCCTTCTGCTTTGGCAGGCACAAATCAAGCCACTTAGCCCAGTGCCTACTTCTAGTTTCCACAGGGACAAGGTCTAGACTTTCTCTTATCCCTGGCCCTTATTTATATCTTATCTTCCCCACTTATTTATTGTTCTTACTTTGCGTACTCTTTGGAGGGTTCTCCTATTGTGGGATGAAGGTGCCCTCATGACTTGAGAAATCGGGTCGTAACAAATTGGTTCACAAATATCCTTAAACATGACCCTATGTTTAGTAGAGTCTTACAGATTATGTGTGAAGACATCCATATCTTATCTTCAAGAGACTACAGTGACATCTTTAGGAATTCCTTCTCTTTTAACTTCTATATCAAGCAAGAATTGTAGTTAGTCTTTTCAAATCTCATTTGTTCTATTTAAGGCTTCTGTAAATAGCATATATGCAATCTTTAGAAGCTTTGGGATATGAAAAGATTGTGCGCCAGTAGTTGGGGGATGTGGTGATATTCTAGGTTGAGGTCTTGCTGGGGGAGCCGCACCTGATAGAGTTGTATCACCCGTCCTAGTTTTAGATAGGGAGCCTAGGACTATATTAGATTCGTATCTACCAGGGATGCATGGAAAAGTTCATTCTCTCCTATGCCTTCATCGGTTCAGCATTGTTGCCTGAGATAAAAGGTTTCTTGATACATTTGCTCGGTATGTCGGTTCAACTGTTAGGTAGGGTACCGACCTTATTTCCCTCTTCTTTTAACCTCAGCATGCCCCCAATATCAATTATTTCTAGTCTGGGTATTTTTCCATAAGTATCATTATTTCTATTTAGGTCCCTCCAACACTGGTTCATCCATCTTCAACCCTTGCATTTTCTACTACGTCTATGATTCCTCCTGTTCTATCTCACCCGTCTATGTCTTATTCAAATATTAAGTGATGGGTAAGTTTTTATGGTTGAGTCCCTCGAGATTTTTTGGATTGCCAGGTAAGGATTCGAGAGAGTTTATTGATCGCTGCCAGAAATGGTTGCATAACCTTAGTTTATTTGAGACTCATGGTGTTAATTTCACTTAATATTAGCTTGATGGCCTCTTCAAGCAGTGGTAGAGGTCTTATTGTTCTACAAGGTCATCTGACTTCACTCCTATTACTTGGACTTTATTTTGTGATGCATTTTTAGAGAGGTATATCCATCGTACTTTTAGGACCATAAGAGGGAGGAGTTTCTGAGAGATAAGAAGGGTTTTTTATCATTTTTTGAGTATGAGGAAAAGTTTCCTCAATTATCTGCTTTTGGTGCTAGGCATATTTCCTCCAAGGTGGAAAGGATCTATCATTTTGCTCATGGTTTTGATCTAGATTTTTTTAGACTGTTGAGGTGTTTAATGTTAGTGGATCATCTTTTTAGGCTATTCTTGAGCATGAACGTTCTATGAAGGACCTTACCCATAGTAGGAGAGGTAGATAAGAGAAGAGGCCCCATAATTTGGGACGCATTAATAGTTCTTGATAGGATAGTTATGGATCGAGTTTTTAGGGTATGACACCATCTCATCCATAATAGTATGGGCAGTCTAGCCGCTATGTGACACCATCTCATCAACAGTAGTATGGGCAGTCTAGCCACTATGTTCAGGCATTAATGCAAACTTCTAGTAGTGTCTCTTCAGGTCGTGATGGTCATTCTGATTTTTTTGGTTCCTCTCGTTAGATTTGGCCAGTTGGCCCATGTTATACCTGTAACACTATGAGTCTTATCTCAGTGGATTGTGCTTAGAGAGGTATTGTTCATCATATGGTTTTTAGTTGACTGTTTTGCCATCTCCTATTCATGCACAACCTATTAGGGTCATCCCATCATATGGTAGGGTTGGTGGTTCTCTAAGTCGTGGTGCTCCTTAGCGTGATAAGGGCAGTAGTCATGGGGTTGTTCATGATAGTGTTCGTTGTAGTGGTCTTCGGTATTTTTATGCGGTCACTAATAGACCTGATAAAGAGGCCTCTGGTGCTATTTTGATAAGTATTATTTCTGTGTGTTATCAACTAGCTTTGACTATTTTGATCCATATTCTATATGACCTTATGTATCATCTTATTATTCTCCATGTTTTAGTATGGTTAGTGAGCCTTTTCCTGTGCCATTATCTATCTCCACCCTAGTAGGTGATTCTTTAGTAATGGATCGTGTGTTAAAATCCTACTCTGTGATTATTGGGTGTTTTAAGACTCAGGATTATTTGACATTATTAGATATGTTTTATTTTGATGTGATTCTGGGCATGAACTAGTTATCCCCTCATAGAGTGGTCATGGATTATTATTCCAAGACTGTGACTTTATCTATTTCGGTATGCATCGAGTCATATGGCATAGTTCAACTAGTCACAAACTGACAAGGATTATTTCTTGCATTCAGTCTAGTCGCCAGTTTCCCATAGTTGTTTAGCATATCTTGTATATGTTTTTGAAGTTAGTGTTGATTTTTGCAACTTTTTAGTTAGTAGCTATTATGAGTGAGTATCTAAATGTATTTCCCACCGAACTACTTGGCCTACCACCTGAGCGAGATATTGTTTTTAGTATTGAGTTAGAGTAGGGAAGTAGGCATATTTTTATTGCTCCTTATCATATGGAACCTGCTAAGATGAGAGAGCTCAAGACTCAGCTTTAAAATTTATCAGATAAGGATTTATTTGAGCTAGTGTTTCATCATGGGGTGCTCCTATTCTATTTGTAAAGAAGAAATATGGCTCTATGCATATGTATATCAACTACATATAGTTTAGTGGTGTGGCCGTGAAGAATAAGTATCACATGCCCTGTATTGATGACTTGTTTGACCAGCTTTAAGGTTCAGCCATATTTTCTAAGATTTATTTGAGGTCAGTTTACCATCAGTTACAGATTTGGACTGAGGATATCCAAAAGCCAACATTTAGGACTCGGTACAGTCATTATTAGTTCCTTGTGATGTCTTTTGGGTTGACTAATATATCCATAACATTTATGGATTTGATGAATTGCTTGTTTAGGCCCTATCTTAATTAATTTTTCATTATGTTCATGGACAACGTTTTGGTGTATTCTCAGATTAGGGAGGACCATGATATCCATTTGAGGATTGTGTTCAGACTTTGAGAGATCATCAAATTTTCCCCAAGTTCTCAAAGTATGAGTTTTGGCTTGAGTCAGTTGCATTTCTTTGACATGTGGTTTCTAAAGAGGATATTAGTATGGATTCGACTAAGATTGCAATTGTCTGTGATTGGCCTAGACTGACTACTCCTACTAAGTTAGGCAGTTTTATTGGGCTTGCTTGTTACAACCATTGTTTTTTAAGGGCTTATCTTCTATTGCAGTTCTATTGACTAGACTGACTAGAATCGATATTCCTTTCCAGTGATTAGACGAGTGTAAGAGTTATTTTTAGAGGCTTTAGACTATTGACTTTTGCTCTTATGTTGATATTACCAGTTGAGCTAAGGAGTTTTGTAATTTATTGTGATGCTTATCATATTGTTTTGGATTGTGTTTTGATGAAACATGGTCGTTTGATTGCTTATGCTTCTAGAAAACTTAAGGCTTATGAGTGTAACTACCTCACCTATAATACAGAGTTGACGATTGCAATTTTAATGCTCCAGATTTTACATTGCTTTATTTATGGAGTCCATTGTAATTTCTTTACTAATCATCGTAGTCTTCAGTATATTATGAGTTAGAGGGACCTTAATGCTCTCAAGTATAGGTGGATCAATTTGTTGAGTAACTATGACATTTCTATCTTTTACCATCTTGGATAAGCAAATGTAGTTGAGGTTCCCTTGAACCAGAAGGTGGTGAGTATGGGTAGCTTGGTAGCCATGTCAGTTTCTAAGAGGCCATTATCTTTAGATCTTTATTCCTTGGCTAACCATTTGGTTCGACTTAATATTTCAAAGTCAAGAAATGTGTTTTCTTGTATTAAAGCTCATTCTTCATTGATAGAACAAATTCAAAAATGTCAGCTTGAGGATCTATATTTATTTGATATTCATGATCAGTTGCGTAGGGGTGATCCCCACAATGTTTCCTTGGTATCTGATGGTATTTTGAGATTTCAGGGTTGTGTTTGTGTTACAGAGTTGATGAGTTGATTCAGTTGATTCTTTGGAAGGCTCACAATTCTCTTTATTCTATTCATCCCAGTGTGACTAAGATGTATTAAGACTTGAGTCAAATTTACTGGTGAAGTAGTATGAAGAGAGATATTGTAGAGTTTGTCTCTTGATGCCTGAAATATCAACAGGTCAAGTTTGGGCACCAAATACATGATTGTTTGATATAAAGGCTTCATATTCCTGAGTGGAACTAGGAACATATTACTATGGATTTTAAAGCTTCCCTCGGACACCTCATAGCCATGATTCAATTTGGGTCATTATATTTATAAGTTGACTATGTCTGTACAATTCATTTCAATTTATTTCTCTTATAGTGTGGACAAGTTAGCCTTTTCTTATTTTTATAAGGTGGTTAGATATCATTGCATACCAGTTTCTATTATATCCAATTGTGGTACCTAATTTACTTCTCAATTTTGGATAGCAATTTAGGATGGTATGGGTAGAAAGGTTCATCTTAGAACAAAATTTCATCCCCAGATAGATGATCTTTTCGAGAGAATTAGTTTGGTCTTGGAGGATATATTGAGAGATTTTGTTGTTGGTTCTTAGGATCAACATTTGGCTTTTACAAAGTCTACATATAAAAACAACTATCATTCTAGTATTCGGATGGCTCTGTTTGAGGATTTGTGTTGTAGGCAATGTCGTTGCCTATTGGTTGTTTTAATGGGTTTGAGTATAGATTGCAGAGTATTGATATACTTCGGTATTCCTTGGATACGGTTTGGTTAATTTAGGATAGACTTTAGGTTGCCCAAAGTGGGCAGAAGAGTTATTTGGACCATCATCATCGTGCTTTGGTATTCAGTGTCGACGATCGAGTGTTCTTTTAGGTATCTCACATAAAGTCTTAATGAGGTTCAGAAAGAGCGGAAAGCTTAGTCCTCAGTTTATTAGCCCATTTGAGATTCTTGATCGGATTGATGATGTTGCTTATAAGTTAGTTTTTCCACCTATGTTTTTAGTTGTGCATCCAGTGTTCATATTTCTATGTTGAGAAGGTATCTTACAAACGATTCACATGTTCTTTGGTATGATTTTTTTTTTTTGATTGGGGTCTTTCGATTATTACAGAGACAAACTTGGTTTTGACTAGAGAGTTGAGTAAGTTGAGATCTCATGAGATTCCAATGGTTAAGGTAGAGTAGAGGGATCGTCTGATCGAGGAGGCCACTTGGAAGATTGAGAATGGGTTGAGTTTTTAGTATCCACATCTATTCGAGCCTTTAGGTATTTCCTTTCTTTGACTTTTGGGTAAGAAAGTCCTTTTTAGTAGTAGCTATTGTAATGCCTTTTCTGGGACTTTTTGCAATTTTACATTTTCTAGTATTCTAGAGCTTTCTTGTAGCATCCTTAAGTGATTTATGTCTTATCGGAACTGGTGGTCTTGTTTCTGGGTCTTTTATTTGGTCGTTATGTTTATTTTCTTATTTTAGATCCTTTAGTATTATATATATTGACTTTAGTCAACATTATGTGAAGATGAACTCAGGATTAAATTCTGACAGTTCTATTGGCTCCGGAATGTGAATTTTGGTCTAGATGTACTTTTGGTTTGAGTGTGGGAGCTTTAGTGTTGAGTTTGTCTGAATTTGTGTTTTTATGTGCTTTATGTTGCTTAAGTGGAACTTAGGTGGTCATATTTTTATTGGAGCCTTAGATTAAAAATTCTACTGGATAATCAGCTCGCAAATGTCAAGTTTGGGTTAGCAGAGTTGTTCATTCAGGATTTTGGCAAACCGGGCTCATTTTGAGTACTTGGCTAGAGAGTTAGTTATTTTAGCAAAATGTTTACTTTGGTTAACATTTTATCAAAATGAGCTCGGATTGGAATTTCATCTGTGTCATTGAGTTCTGGATGTCGTTTCATGCAAGTAGCATATTTTTCTTGTGTTCATCAAATTTCGAATGTATTTCCATTCATGTTTTGAAGTTATTGCATTACTAGTTCTCTATTCTGTCCAATTGATGTACATAGTGAACTTGTTCTCTACGATCACGGGTTTTCCTCATTTGACTTTGATGCACCATTTTTTGAAGCTTCTTGAGGTTGCAGAATTTCTCTATGTGATCATATGATATCCTTTATCCCCTCTTCGTGATTGCGGTGGGTGTCTCATAAGACCGCAATGAGTCATCTGGCAGCAACTCGTTATCACGAGCCTTCTCTATGCAACCACGTAGATATGTTTTCCAGAGAGTTTAGAAAATTGGAAATAGTAAATTTCAGCCATTGCCTCCATTTTTTCTTCTTTAAATACACTAAAACCTCTATTAATTTACTTGGGTCTTTGCATAAGCTTGTGTTGACATTGGAAACTTTATTTCTTCGATATCCCATCAATTATTTTTAAGTTTCCACTTTTATTTCATCAAATTTCACCCCAATTTCTCAAACTTCTTCAAGTTTATTTCTTCACTTTATTTCAGATATTCAAGCCTTATTCTTGCTTATCTTAACTTCAAGTTTGGGTATAAGCTCCCTATGACGTGGGGAACATTTTGATACACTCTGTTCAACCTTTTGGCTACAAGGGACCGTAGGCCTGTTTTTACCCTGGCTATTTTCATATATTTATGGGTATAATTTAATTTGTATTAATTTATATATTATCATTTTTCTAGTTGTGTGATCGTTGGAGTTCATTTGCCCGCTTCTAGAGTATTTGGAGCAGTCAGGACATCTTCTATGATGTATTTGCAGCTTGTCTCCGGAAGGAAGGTAGGCTATGACTTATGATCTTAGATCGGGTTTATATGGGTAGTAATTATTTTATATCCTTGGGTTGAGATTTCTAGGTTGGTACCCATGGACCTTGCACGCTTCTTTAGTCTGCTTCTTGACTTTGTATTGTTGTTGCTTTTGTGATTATAGTTACACTGTAAAGCTGAGTGGACTTTCCATGACTCTAAAAGATGAATGGTTGGTTTTATGGGAAATATCCGTGAGTCCTGGATATTCGACTTGGTTTGTTATGCTTGCTATAGAATTTTTTCCTTAAAGGGGACGATAGGATTCGTTGCGATATCATTGTCTGTGAGTATGTCATCATCATGAAATTGGTTTCGAAGCATCGGTTTCAACTATTTTTGACCACGAGACTAATGTCGCTAATTTTGAAACCATGCATGGACTTATGAGCCTATTTGCAGTATTATAAGCCTAAAATGAGTATCTTTTAAAGATATTTAACAAGTTTTAATGATAAAAAGGGTTAAGTATGAGTTAATAGATGAGTTGAGTTATTATTAGCCTTGATTTCAGTGATGAGCTAGATGTTGTATTCACCCTATTGAGGTTGGGACGGTCATTGACACTTATCATAATATTGACCCGTCAGAGGTCCGAATACAACTTATGTTATTCGAATGCTATTTATATTACCTGGGTTTGGTTTATGTTAATGTAAGTTCTAGTTACCTTGCAAGGTTATTATATGTAGGTTGCGACATTCCATAGACCCTGTTGATTTGTTCTTGCTTGTGCCCGGATGAGGATTATACATGGGAGTAGAGGTAGAAGAGGTGCAGCATTTCATGTGGTCCTTCCTGGATGACCTACGAGTATGTGTAGGAGTGTAGGATGACCTACGATAAGTTTATAAACTTCCTCTTATCCTTGTCCCTTGTTTATATCTTATTTTCCATACATAGTTATTATTCTTACTTTTAGTACTAGTTAGATGGTTCTCCTACAGTTGGATTTAGGTACCCTTGTGATCTGAGAAATCAGTTTGTGACATCAATAATCAATAGTACCTCATCAACCTGAATAGAATAATAACATAGCATATGTGACTTATCTAGGATATACTGTCTCAACATAGACGCATGGAAAACCGGATGCAAAAATGAAAACATCGAAGGCAAAGCTAAATTATAAACAACACTACCGATATGATCAAGTATCTCAAAATGACCAATATACTAGGCCATGAGCTTGCCTCTCTTCCCAAACCTTATCATGCCTTTCATGGGCAATAAAAGCAAGAAAACTTAATCACCAACACTAAACTCCGAAGAATAACAATAAAGGGTTAAATAACTCTTTTGTCTATTGTGGGCTTCCTGAAGCCTATATTGAATAAAATACACTTGTTTAAACCATATTGGAGTATGAATTTACTCTGTAGACTAGACTCTAATCATCCAACAGGTGACCGAAAACACCTACCATATAAAGCCTTAATGGGAGCCATCTAAATGTTGCTAGAGTGGTAGAAATTGTTGTAAGAAAACTCTACTAATGCCAAATAATGATCCCACAATCCATCAAAATCAAGTACACGGTCTCGCAATATGTCCTCTAGGAACTGCATAGTCCTCTTGGACTGACTGTGTGTCTGTAGATATAATGTTGTGCTTAGTGAACCTCGGTACCCATACCAAGTTGAATAAATCTCCATAACTGAGATGTAAATTGAGTATTAAGATCAAACATGATAGATATTAGAATACCATGTAGCCTATCTACCTTCTCAAGATAGATATGGGCTAAATTTTCCACGCTATATGAAGTATGAACTAGAACAAAGTGTGTAGACTTAGTCAGCCTATAAAATAATAACCCAAACTTAATCACGGATAGTTCAATCAACTGCAACCTTAGTCGGGTGTACCATAATACACTTTTTAGAAACCACATGTTCAACAAATGCATCTTCTAGAGCCAAAACTCACACTTTGAGAACTTGGCATAAAGACAATGATCTCTCAAAGTATAAAGAACAATCCACAATGTCCTCTCATGATCCTCTCTACTTCTTGAATAGATAATATCATCGATGAGCATAATCACGAAGGAATCAAGATAGGTTTTGAACACATGGTTCATAAAATCCATAAAAGCTATAAGGGAATTTGTCAACCCAAAAGACATCACTAGAAACTCACAATAATCATATCATATCCTAAATGTTTTCTTTGGAATTACCCTATCCTAATCCTCCACTAGTGGTATCTAGACCTTAAATCAATCTCAGAAAATATGGCCAAATCCTGAAGGTCGTCAAATAAATCATCAATTTGGGAAATATGATACTTATTCTTTATAGTGACTCCATTAAGTTTCCTAAAATAAAGACATATGCGCATAGATTAATACTTATTCATAAGTAGCACGGGAGCACCCAAGATGAAACACCGACCGAATAGTCCCTTATCTAATAAGTCCTGAAGCAAAGAAAGATATCCCAAATATGAAGGTTTTGTATGATAAGGAGCAATGGAAATGGGTTTGTCCCCGACTCTGAGTTAGTATAAAAATTCAGTGTCTCTCTAGGTGGTAGGATAGGGAGGTCAGTTGGAAACACATCAACAAACTCATTAATAGCATGTACTGACTTAGGAGATAAAGTATCAACACTCACGTGTCTAACATATTCTAGATAGGCCAAACAACTACGAGAGATTAGACGTCTAGCCTAAAGACAAGATATTATCCCCGATGATACGCAACTAACTAAACACTTCCACATGATTGGGGATGCACCTGACACAACTAAGGTGATGATCTTGGCATAAAAATCCATGAATACTTTATGAGGAGATACTAGTCCATGCCAATATCATATCAAGATCAACCATATTCAATAATATCAATATCATCCCAAGTCTCATAATACCCAATAGTAATAGAATCGGATCTCAAAACACGATCTACTACTAATGAATCAGCTACTAGTCTAAAAATGTATAAAGGAAAAGGAAACAATCACTAGCCAAACTAAAAACTGCAACATCATATGAACACACAAAGGATCAAGTATATCAAAGATCAAACAAAGTATAAGCGAGCTAGTAACACACAAAACTAGTATTTATAACAAATATATAGGAGGCCTCTACCTCAGATCTACCCAACAAAACATAGAAATATAGACAACTACCATCACGAACTCCTCCCCTACCATACTAAGGAACGCCTATGGATGGAGCACAAATACCCCTTCCCTGAGGTGGAACTGCCCTAATTGGCTGAGACAGAATGGAAACCAAAGAAATAAGAGGTTGAACCACAGTCTTAATTATACCTCTCTAGGGGAAATCCCTTGCTTAGTGGCCCATAGAGGCCATACTTATATACGGGCCCACCAGCCTACCTTGATTAGATGAACCACTGAACTAGAATGGATACCATGGGCTAAAGGACCAAAAGTAAAACCCTTTGAAAACTGACCCTCAAAAGAAAAACCCTGTGTACCACTGCTAGAAGTTTGTAAAGAATCTTGAATTGGATGGTTAGGCTTTCCCTGATGTCACTGAGATGAGGTTCTGCCCCAAGACCTAAACCTCTATAACAAAATCTAGAACCACTTAACTGACCCTGATGACTTAGCCTCTTCTCCTCTCTAGCTCTCTCACTATGAACAAGGTCCTCAACTATACGGGCTTGATCAATAATAGACTAGAAGGATGAATCAATAGCAACCAATACCTCAACACTCAAACGAATATCTGCATCCATCCCATACATAAAGTGATGGATCCTCTCTATCTTACTCGATATATAACTAGTCCTATATACATAAAATATATGAAACTTGGACTCATACTCAATAACATATATGTAACCCTTCTGGACTATAAAGAAATCCTCCGTCCTACGATCCTACTCTGTATGGGTGATATAACTCTCCAAGAAAGCATCACAAAAGAAGTCCAAGAAATAGGAGTAGGATCGATCGACCTGGTCACAGAATAAGACCTCTACCATATCTCTAAAGGCATCCCATCTGATATATAGTAAACTCTACACCATGAGTATCCAGTAGGCTGAGATTATGCAACCCATCTAGACACCTATCAATAAAATCTCTCACGTCCTTACTCAGAGTACTAGTGAAACTAGGAGGATACAATCTCCAAACCTACCGAATGCCTTCTGATTAAAGTCAGACGTAGGCTGATGTAGATGCATAGGCAGAGTAACAAAAGGAAAAGTCACTGCAGGTGATGATGGAGTATAGTCTTGTGCTGGAGATTTATGAACTAGAAACACCGAAACAGAAGGTAGCACACCTAAAGAAAAAGAACTTAGTGTTGATGGCGCTCCTAAACCATAACAAATTGGGGTTGAAGTTTGAACCCCACCCATCAATTAACCTATCATACGTCACAGTTATAATTAAATCCTCTCATATTTGGAGTCAAAAATAGAATCAATAGTAGTATAGGGGAAAATGGAGCTTGTCTCTACATCTTCGGTGGTTGCAGTATGGGTACAGGCTTAGGTTTAATCTCTATAACTTTGATAGGAAAAACATCTCTATCAAATGCTACTTCTCTATCATGTCCTTGACCTCAGCCTCTACTACGAGCCCAACCCCTACCTCTTTCTCCAGCTAGTGGTGCAACAAGCTCATCATCTCCTGATGATATTGAAGATCGTATATATGCAATCTATACAGGAGTGAACAATACCAAATAAGATTTTAAGAGACTAACTAGGATATAATACTGGACATAGAAGTGAAAAGAGAATGACTTCCTAAAGATATTGTTGTAGCCTCCCGAAGATAGGATACAGACTCCATCGTACCCAATACGTAGGAGCTTACTAGACACTGACTAATATACCAAGGATACAAATAAACCCAAGGCTCCAATAGAAAATTATCACAACCCAATTTATCATGTCATGAGGGCACTACATCCTATCATACGTGAACCACCCAACAAGTATAACACAATCTAGAAAATAACTAAAGTAGGAGATGAACATAAGTTTAATGGAATAGGGAAAAAGCGAAGCCTTATACGGTGAAATGAAATCCCAAAATCTGAAATTCGATATATGATCCACTAACAAGAGTACAAAAGTGATATAAAATACAATATTTATCTCAAATACAAATGATAGTAAAAGAACCAAAAAGAAAGATAAGTCAGACTCCGAACTCTTGGCCTTCGAGATGGATAATCAACAAAACCAGAAAGATCAGCGGTGTCAACTCGTACTCAGTTCTACACCAGAAAGATATATGGTATAGTATGAGTACTAAATAGCCAAAGCTATATGGTACCCAATTGGCATATCCGTCTGACTGGACATATAAGAAACAGTAAATAGAAAGATAAGAAAAATAGGTCACATAAGTAAAAAAGTAGAGAAAAACAGAGAAACTAGCTAACAGGGAAAAGACAAATAGATTTCCTAGAAATCTAGCTAAAAATAAAGAAGATTCAGGAAAATAAAGGAGAGAACGTACCTGAATCCATGCTTATCTAGTAAGATATAAATAAGACAACAGAAATATCGGTATACCGATAACCTCAATAATGGGAATAGGAAGAAACACTAACTACAATAAGTATGAGAATAAAAGAAGCGTGAAATAAAGCCCAACAAATTATCCAGCAAAGGCCTATATATCAAAACAATAATTTGTTGAGTTAAAAAATCCCAGCGACTTCCATACAACCGAGGGATACAAAAAAATAAATGCGAAACCTCTAACCTCCCATATGACCAGAAAGTACAAGCAGTAACAGAACCCAAGGATAGAATATGCATGATAGTGTGATATGATGATGGAAATAAATTTGTATGCTCCTCCTCAAGTACTCGTAGGTTTGACAGGTAGGACCTATTGTAGCGATTCCCCCGTGTACTTTTACTCCCCCGTAAACCCCTCATCCGGTCGCATACTAGTCCAGATCATCAAGGTCCACATTACGCATCACAACATACTAACTCAATGCTTATTTTTGGAACTGTAACCTCAAGATACTAATGTATGAATGAGTTCTTGAGACTCACCGACCCTAAATAACAGTACTCTCAATATTATTTCTCAGGCATCACCGATTTAAAACAAGTATAAACTATCAATGCCTAGTAATCGGGTGTCACCTAGTCTAGTAGTGTATCAAAATAGTGGTTACATCTTCATTATCTCATTTATCATAAAAAGATGGTAAAATCATCATTTAATATTCATTTTAATAGCATAATATTAATTATGGGCTCACATGGTCATGCAAGGTTTCAAAATCAATGATGCTGGGCTCTTGGCCGCATAAATTCAGTTTTCATGAAAAAGATATGCTCAATCACAAATACCAATTCAAACAACATCTTCCGGCCTTGCATAAGTGCGATCACTATAATAATCTAAAACTAGCTAGTTAATGTCTAGGACACACAGATATTCTCAATAATTCTACCATCTATACTTCAGATTAAATCAAGACCACATAAGGCTACCGAGTAATTTATAATTCCAACTTCAACCCTAAGCATAAACAAGAAGTGGAAAAAGAAGCGGATAGGGTCAAAGGTACCAAATGTAAAAGCCCATCCCAAGGATTACTAATTACTTGAGTTATTTCCCATATAATCTAAGCCTAAGATTGGTAATACATAGCCTATATGACGTTCGAAGATAAGATCGTAAATATTTGATTAAAGTAGCCCGAATAGCTCCAGCAACTCTAAAAATGAGCAAAAGAACAAAAACAAACACAAAACTAGAAAAGTAATAATACAGATGTTAATGTGAGTCAAATGATACCCATAAAGCTATGATTATAGGTTTGGTAAAAATCCAATTCAAAATGGGCCTACCACCCACTCACTCAAAACTTCAGAATAAAAGATATAAAATATTTCTTATATCGTAGGTAACTCATACCCAAAATTTTGGAGTTAAGACAAGTAATGACTAAGCTAAAATCAATAGATAAAAGGGAAGAACCAA
Organism: Withania somnifera; assembly: GCA_039654485.1. Lineage (NCBI taxonomy): Eukaryota > Viridiplantae > Streptophyta > Magnoliopsida > Solanales > Solanaceae > Withania > Withania somnifera. The sequence continues at coordinate 14,758 of JBDJHY010532409.1, forward strand.
CTTTGAGAATTTGAAATATTTTGAATGATTTTTTTGTGAAATTTAAGTAAAAACTCACCAATAATTGAAGAATGAATGAAAAACTATTGATTGCAACGTCACCCACTATTGTATGCAAAACTCCAAGGATTGAAAATGGTGGATTCTGATATTTGAAAGTGGAAAAAAGATGAAGAATAAATGAAAATTAGATTTTGGGGTTTAATAACTGCTAGTGAAATGACTATGTAAACGCGGTCAACTGACCATGAACGTGTCCCTTTGACCAAGTAAACCTATTGCGAATGTGGTGGTCTGCCACAAATGCACATGGCATAATGTCTTAGCCTATATGGGTCCTCTCTGCGAATGCAGCGGCCAACCCAACTGGGTTCATTACAAACACAGCTAGGGTTACATATGTGAAAGACATTGGACTTTCATCAACAACAGCTAATGCATCAGTAAATCAACAAATTTTCAGACTCAAAAGAATGATTGAAATGCATGTGGAACCATACGCATACAAACTAGATATGTATTCGGAGATAATATTTCTAACTCAATGATATGATGAAATTTCGATTCGAGATTGTTTCAACGAATTATTGACTAAAGTCAATTCTAAACAAAAATTACAAACTTTCCAATCAAGTACTTGAAATAAGTCTGATTGTTCTAAAGCCTAAACAAACAGCTTACGTAAACTAAACTCGGCATTCAAAATTGATAGTGCCTTCATATATTTAATTCGAGGATTCGATCATGAAAAGTCAACTTGAGTCAAACTTATTGAACTCTAAAATGTCAAAAACACACAAAATGAGATAAAATCATAACCAAGATTTTCGAACATGAACCAAGAGTTTGTCTAGATAAAGGTTCATGGTTCAGAGCTAATAGAACTCTCCGAATTTGATTTCAAGTTTCTTTTCACAAAATATTGACTGATCTCAACGATTTCATCAGTTAAGGCTCTAAAACAGATATACATACATAAAGACAAAACCAATAATCCAAAAACTAAATCACTAGTTCTACTAAGTCATAAATGACTTAGAGGTGTTGCAGGAAAGCTCTAGGTTTTAACAAAATATTAAAACGTGAAAATGATTGTAAGGGTTAGTATAACTTTTGAATGTTTATCAAATTTGTGGGAAAGGGCTGGACTAAAGCTCAGCAAATAATTGTTTTTTGTCATGTATTTTTTTTATGATTAAGTACTTAAACTACTAAAAAGGATGTGGTTCTTGTACCTTTTTCCTCTATTTACTTTTTCTTGTATAGTCATGAGACTTTTTTACTTCTGGACCTACTGTAACTTTTTCAACTTAAAGAGATGTTTCAAATATGCGTTTCGTTTATATTTTATCTTCATATGCACTATATTTAGTATGAGATTATATATAGTGATCCGATGTGGTCTATTTTATATAAAATTGAAATAATCCTTTTACTTTTTTTGCATTTATTTGTTTATTATTATTTCTTCTTGTTATTTTTCTATGGTTTTCTTTTTTCTTGTTTGACAAAACTAGTTTTTTCTTGTTGTTATTTCATCATTGATAATAAACACACTGTGGCAATTGTCTCTTTAGTGTAAGAGTTGAGGTGTAGATTTTAAGTTTAAGTGCATCTTGAAATCTCTTTTTAAGAATTTTGTTAGATGTGTCAGCTTATGACATTACTAAGTTGTATTTCTCCTTTTAAAAGTTATTTAATTCTTCCTTCTATTTATCTTTTTTAGATGATTCTTGATATTAAAGAATTTACATAATAGTCCCTCGTGCGTTGTGGATATTAAGATTAAAAAGAAAATTAAGTTTATTAATGTAATTTACTTGTAGGTTAAAATGAGTTCATTATAGTTATTGACCAAAATTTTCTTCTCCGACTTTCCACACTTATTAAAGATTATTTTATATTCAATCAAAACAAACTTTTTGTGTCTTATATTTTACGATGATAATAAGTATTAGATGAAGTTATATAATTTTAAAATGTTTGTACTAAGTAGTTGATTCGCGTATAAATTCCGGAACTATGGACCTAGTTGAACCGGAGAGGCCCGAAGTCCCACGGTATCATAGAATTACGTTTGGAATGGTTCAAAAGTAGCTATAGAAGATCGAATGAATCTTAGTGAAGTTAGTCCATTAATTAGATAGATCACCTATTGATATACACGTGCAAAGCATGTGTTCAAGAACTA
>JBDJHY010532518.1:0-16947 GCA_039654485.1 Withania somnifera
GTCATGTTAATTTCTAGTTGGATCCACTAGGAAAAGTTACGATACACACTCGTGGTGGGGCGTTGTATCCCTTTCAACAAGAGTATGTTGGATTCTACATTCTGCTCATGTGGTCTTAGATGTTGGTTATAGAACCTCCCATACTATATTTGAACTTGATATATTTTAATTTAAGTCATTTACTACATTGATTTAACAATTGACATTTCCATGGATTTGGAAAAGGATTGAATGGCATTATTCCTGCTCATGCATTGCATAACCATTCATGATTCAACCAGTTGATATGGTCACGTAATTACTTTGAGCATGTTCTATTTAATTGTTAGTTCTTACCTTTCCTACTTACTCAATAATTCCAATACTAACCGCTATTTTGTGCTACATGCCTTCATCCATATAGGTTCAGGTGACCTTCCATCCGCTCCTGGTTACTGATCTTACATTCTGATATTTTGATATAGTGGTGAGTTCCCATGTTTTGGGAACGGGAGTCATCTTTTGAGTTTTTATTTTCCTAAATACTAATATTAGACTTAATACTATTTTGATTTATCTTAATTTGACTCTAAGGTTAGCTTGGAACTTGTCCATAGTAGCCTAGAGGTATCTTTATTTAGTGACTTCCAAATAGATGTGTTAGAATTGATATTGAGTTATACTTTATTTTGTTATAGTCTTTTATTAACTCATGTGAGATGGTCCCACCGTAGATACTTTATTGACAATACTTAGTTATGCTTCCATGTATGAGTGTATATTAGAGCATGATTTATCCAGGAGGGTTCGTCTGAAGCTATTGGGGCAACCCAATATGGAGGATGCCCTGTGACACCTAGGGGGTGACTCCAAGGTGTTACAAATGGGTATAAGATCAGCTGAACTAGTCAAAATAAGACCTCCATCACTGCTTGGATAGGCCACCCATATAATACACTATAAATTCTACACCATGATTCTCCAGTAGGATAAGGTTATGCAACTCCACCTGACACCTATCAATAAAATCTCTCGTATCCTTGCTTGGTGTACCTGTGAATCTTATAGGACATAATCTCGTAAATTGACCCAATGGCTTCTGAGAAGAGTCATACACAGGCATATATAAACACATGGGCAGAGTAATAGAATGAGAAGGCACTGCAGGTGCTGATATAGTATAGTCATGTCCTGGAGCCACCTAAATTAGGAAGGCTAAAATAGATTACGGAACACCCAAACCAAAAGAGCTCGACACCTATGGCACTCCCAAACCATAAGTACTCAGTATTGGGGGCATTCTCAGACTAAAAGAACTTGGGGCTAAAGTTTGAACCCCATCTGTTGGCTAACCCAACATAGCCAGCGCTATAAGAATAAAACCCTAATATCTAGAAGAAAACCAAAACCAAAACTGACACAGGATAAATCAAAGCTGGTCCCTGTGATACTGATGGTTGCTGAACTGGTACAGGATTAGGCTCAACATTCAAAGCACTGAAAGTGAAGCAACTTTAGATGGGGTCACTACTCGACAGGTAATCGACCTCAATCCTTACCAAAAGATCAAATCTTAGATTGTGCTCTAACTGGAGGTGCAAAAAGTACATCATCTCTTGCTGCTACCAAAGATTATATAATGCCATCTGTGGAAGACTAAACTAGAAAAGATAAGATTTCAAGCGACCAACTACGACACATACTTGGCATAAAAATAAAAAGAGAGTGAATTCCTAAAGAGGTCATTATAGCCTCCCGCAGATAGGATACAAACATCTTCACACCCTATTTATAAGACTCTACTAGATACTGGCTCATGTACTAAGGATACCAACGAATCTAGCTCTCTAACACTAATTTGTTACGACCTGATTTTTTAGGTTATGAGGGAACTTACATCCCACTGTAGGATGACCACCCAATAAGCATGCATAGTTAGAATAAAGAACTAAAAAAGAAAGATAAGGCATAAATACAAGGGACAAGTATAAGTGGAAGTCTAAGTAAATACAATAACATCCCAAAACATGATATCTGTTACATGAGCTACTAAAGAGAGTACAATATCTGTCTCGCATGCAAATAATAGAAGGAAATATATGCCAAGGTAAAAGGTAAGCTCTTGATGCTAGAAGACTTCATCTTCCTTAGCAACAAGAAATCAGCATGGATCCAGGAACCAACAGTGACCACCATACTCGGGTCTGTATCAGAAGATGAATAAATGAGTATAAGTACCAAATCAATGGTACCTAATAGGAATCATCGGTTGACTGGCTTATATAAGAAATAAAAAGAGTAAATAGACATATAAGAAAGAAAGACACAGAAATTAACCAAGTAAAGAAAACAGAGGGTTTAGCTAACAGGATAAAGACAAATAGATATCCTAGATAATTAGATAATATTAAGAAAGTCTTTAAGTAGACAAAGGATAGAACATACCTGAATCCATGCTAAGCTAATAAGATATACAAATAAAATAACAGGAGTGGCGGAATACCTAAAATCTCAAATACTGGAAATGGGAAAAAACGATAACTATAGTAGGTATAGAAATAAGGGGCATAAAAGGAGCCCTAAAAGATATAAATCATCTAGTAACAACATTTTAGAATAGTAATAAGTAAAGAAAAACCCCAACGATCTTCCATAAGCCGAAGGATATAAAAAAGTGAATGTAGACCCTTCAGCATCCTATAATACAAGAGGGTACAACCAACAAACAACATTCAAAGATAAAAATGCATGATGGTATAATGAATGGTAAAGGTGAATATGTATGATCCTCCCTGGATACGTAGGTCTGGAAGGCCCAACCCATGGAAGGGATTTCCCCGTATACCTCTACTCCTCTAGATTGACAAGGTCTATAATGTGAATCACCATGTAGTAACTCAATACTCGTAACTGAAGTTGTAACCTCAAAATATCAATGGGTAAATGACTGCCCGAGCATCGTCAGGTCTAAATCACAATAATCTCAATATTATTTCTTGGGCATCACCGAGTCTAAAACCAGTATAAATTATTGATTTATAATGCTTGAGCATTATCGAGTCTAGTACTATATCAAAAATAGTGGTTCTATATTCATTATCTCATTTATCATAAAAAGTTGGTAAAAACCATTATTTTTACTTGTTTTCAATATTAAAAAAGGTTCCATAAGGCTATACAAGGTTTCAAAATCAGTGATGTTAGACTCTTGGCCATGGAACACTAAAACCAATTTTCTTTAAAATGATATGCTCAAACACAATAATGTATCACAATAAGTCCTACCGATGTTGCACAGGCTCGATATTTACACTAATCATAGCCAATCATAATATCCGAGACTCATAGATATTTCCCATAAATCCAACTATCTATGTTCCATAGTTAATCAAGACTAGTAAAAGTCCCATGGAAATCTATAATTGAGAATACAACACTAAAGCATAACCAAGAAACTAACTAAATACGCGGATAGGGTTAGGGCTATGCAACCTAGAAACCTAACCCAAGGATGGCTATCTACCACAATTATTTTCCATATAATACAAGTCTAAGATCGTATACCATAGTCTACCTGGAGTTCGAAACTAAGCTCATAAATGTCGAGTAAGGTAGCCTGAATAACTCCAACAACTCTAAAAATATACAAACAGGCCTGAATGATCATGAAACTAAAAAAATAATAATCTACACATTAATATGATTCAAAAGATAACCATAAATATATAATTATAGTCGGGGTCAAAATCCAAGTCAAAATGGACCTATGGGCCTGTAAACTAAAAACATCAAACAAAATATACATAAATGTTCCCCATATCGTAGGGACTGATAAGCTAGTATCAATGACATAAAGTGAAGAACAAATTTGAAGAATTTGGAAAGTTTTTAATAAAATTTGAAGAAATTAGAGTGGAAACTTACAAATAATCAAAGACTAATCGAAGAAATATTTTTTATAACTTCACCCACTATCGCATGAAAAGATTCAAGGATTTTAATAGAAGTTTTTGAGTTTTTGAAAGTGAAAGCATTTATACTTCTAGGTAGGTTACTCTACACGATTTCTTGGCCATAGGCTCACGATTGCAAAGCACTCGTAAGGGACTCATTGCGACCACATGGATCATGTTCCATAATCGTGAAGGCTCAGTTAAGACAGAGATGCAATATCATAAAAGAGTGAAATAATCTCGAAGAAGGAAATAGTTGTGCACCAGCAACACTTGAAACTTGAAAAACCATCCAAAGATCAAAATTCAAAACGACAATTAGAATGCATTCAAAACTTGAAGAACATAAACCAAATATTCTACATGCATAGAAATGATATTATGGACTCATCAGAATAGACAAAATTCCAATCTAAGGCTGTCTTAATAAAATATTGAACAAAATCAACTCTATGCCAAAATAACTAACTTTCCAATTAAGTACTCAAAATGAGCTGGTTGGCCCCAAGCCTGAATGAACAACTCACCTAAACCAAACCCAAAATTTTGGTGTTGATGGTAAAATTATATTTTTACTATGTCTTTGATTACAAAAAGACCACCCAAACTACACATATGAACTGCAAAACAGATAAAACATACAAATTGAGATAAAACCAAAACCAAGGATTTCAGACTTGAACCAAGAGTACATATAGACCAAAATCTATATTTCAGAGCTAGCAAAATTCAATTCCAAGTTTATTTTATAGAATGTTGATTGAAGTCAATGATTTTAACAATTAAGAATCTAAAGTAGGAAAATAGACATAAGGACCAAATAAACAACTAAGAATTGAACCACCAGTTGCGGTAAGTCATAAAATGACTTAGGGATGCTACAAAGAAGCACTAAGATTTAAGAAAATGCAAAAATATGAAAATAATCGTAATGTTCATTACAGTCCATCTCATATTGACACTTATGATAAATATTAAGGATGTTTCCATGTGATAAGAGTGTACATCCACTATTTGATCCTTTTGATAACCAAGTTAAATATTTTCTCAAGATCACTTTGAGTCCAACTAGTGTTGATATTTGTATTATACAAATTATTTTTAATGATAGTTAACTAAATGAGGAATTTTCTATTGTGTTCAATGAAACTTAATGAAGTTATAATTTTGATATGATTGTTCACATAGATACTCATGTAGATTCATTGTATTTATATAATGACTCCTTGAATTATGATTTCATTTATTAATTGTCTCAAACAAACGGTGAAATGGAATATTTTTTTAATGATATCTTATTTGATGATGACATGAATATTGGAATGATATGCATAGTGGTATGTGTTGTGATGTTTAAAGTGTAGCCATATTTAGAGGATAAAAGTTGTTTGGTAACCCACTATGGAACATAAAAAAGAAAAGTGTTGTGTGTTTGCCAATTTCTACTTCTTCTTTAATTATTTCAATTCTTAATAATGTACTTAATGATGTTCTTGAATTTAATAGTGAACTTACATGTGAGGATACTTTGAATAAAGTTGTTTTACATGACACCTTTATTTACTATTTATTTTTATATGATGATAATACTCATTTTTGTGAATAAATTACATCTTATTCTAATAGTAGTATTATTGGGCAAAATGGTTTGATGGTTATCTTCTTGATCAAAGCTTGTAGATATGCCTTCCATTTGACCCTAGTGGCACTTTGAACGTGTGTGAGTTGATATTGATACCATCTTAAGAGTGGTATTATGTTTAAATAAAGTATTAATTGTGTTTCATGTTTAATAAAACCAATGTGACTTTATCTATTTGGTATATTGAAGCGTATGGTTCCTTTATAAGATCCTTATTCTTAGGCTATATAATAGACAAAGACTTTATGCTACATGTGAGTGTTTGTTCTTTATGATTTTTGTTGATACTTGGTTATATCATAAGTTTGTGCATCATTGGCATGTCGGTAGTTTTGATAACTCTTGTGCTAACCCTCATGCTATGAGGTCCTTGTTATTGTTTGTCTTCCTTGTGGTTTTGCTAGGTTTGGATTTGAGGACGAATTTATTTCAAGAAAGGGAGAATGATACAAGTTGATCTTCAATAACGTCTTGGAATGAACATATAAAGCTCAAGAATATATTAAAGTGGAAGTACAAGGGTAAAATGCGGAAAACTACACAAAGAAAGAAGGAAGGGGCTATGAATGCAAAGTGGATATTCTTCAAAATATGAGCCTCTTGACTAAGAAGACCATTATTTTATTAAAGGATTTTGTTTTAATAATTAGTTTATTCTATGTAATAGAGAATAACTCCATTAGAATTCATTTTTGAAAATTCTTTGACATTATGACAAAAGATTCTTTGAGAGTTTCAAAGATTGTTTAAGTTTTGACTATGTGATGTTTAAAAAGAAGGGTTGCTTGGAAATATAATTCCCTTGAGGTCCTTCTAAGAAATTAGGTGATTGATTAGAATTAATATGACTAAGGTCTTAGAGTTTAATATACCCTTTGGTTGCTTTTAATTTCTTTTTCTTGCGTCTATCTGTCTATCTTAAATTAGGTGCTTGTTTAAGACTCATAATTGAAGGATTTAGCTTTAATATGGATAAGGCATCCAATTAGTTTATTTCTTGTGTCTCATACCTATCTTTTTATCTTTCCATGTTTCATTCTTGTATTAAATCAGTTTTCATCCATTGTGTCAATCTATCTATCTTTCCTTTTTTGTCTTTAATTTTTTTATTTTCTATTTGTTTCTATATTGTGCTTTTATCAACTCCTATAGTTAGGCATGCAGTTGAGTAGGTTTTTTTTTTATTTGAATGGTAAGAACTAGCATATCCCTTACGTTCGATCCAAAATAGAGCCCTATGAGAAATCTCTCTGCAATCCAAAAGGGAGACGAGGAATAGACTCCAAAATCCACACCAGCTAAAGATTTGGATAGATCCATAATAAGACTTAAGACTATATTCCACAAGGAAATGTTTCCCTCCAACCTTATTTAGAAATTTACCACTGAATCTACTCAGATGAATCATCTGATAGTGATGAAGCGTGGAACTGTCTCAAATATAGGCTAGAGAAACCCGAACATGAAGCAAATACAAGTAATTATCCGTAAAGATTGTCACTATCTGATGCAAAAGATCTCATAGTCAAGTCAACTTGGTTGGATCACTTAAAAGAATTGATAAAATGAAAAAGCTATTTGCATCCATCCACTATATCAAGGCCCAACAACTAATTATCCCAACTTGATCCCCTCAAAGTCCAGACGAGCGGTGTTACTTTGAGGGGAATGGCAAACTCTCGCGCAAGTGAGCAGATAAGGACTTAGGGACTACTAAAGTGGCATTTTGCTTTAAAGTATGGGAGATTCACTATAGATATTAGAAAAGGAGAAAATAAAAGAGAGAGTAAAAAAAATACACTAGGAAAGGATCTTGGAAGAGGCAAGAAAAAACATCTAAAGTCTCCATTTTACAATCATTTAGAATCCCTTCTTAGGACCCAAAAGTTTTAAACATTTAAACTACGAAGAACATGAATACACTATGAACAAAAAAAGAAACAAAGATTAGAGAGTTACTATTTTAGCATCACAATTCATAGGTATAACTAGAAAAAATCCAAAAAGAATGGGTCGCCCAAGTTGTCTATGCTAACCCTGGCAGTCTCACGATAAAACTAACAAGGTTTTGTGTGGAGAATAAAATATAAGGGAAAGAAAGGATTGAATCGATGATCAAATGATGGAACTATTATAAAGACTATAGGCTTATGATAAAGAGTGATGGAGGCAAGAAAAAGTTTCCAACAACTCAAGAAGGGACAGTCAACGAGGACAATCAGGCCTATGGTTTTTCCTCTCACACCAGGTAAAGTATATTGTCTGTGTTTTCTCGAAGAAGCGATGTGTTGGGGTACTTGGAAAAGAGGAAAAGAGAGTTCCTCAACTTGAATTGCAACGTTAGAAGATGGGGGAGGTATATGACTCCCTAGATCATAAAAAGGAGAAGCCCCCACTAGATAAAGGTTTGTACATCAACCCTTCTTGGTATTTCCTCTATTTCCTTCTCTATATTTTTCATATTTACCATAAAGGAGGGAGGATTCTTCCCAGGTCAAAGGAAAATATGGAGAAGGAACTAGTGTAAAGGTAGGAGTAGAACATAAAAAGGTCCACACCTTATGTACAAAAAAGATAAAAAAAAAATAAAGACAAAATCCATAAACCTCTACTGTTTAGGATCAGATCTCATAGTGAAAACATGAAAATTGGTAAACTAACCTTTAAATGAGTAGTCCAATAAGAGAAAGTATTCTGCCAAAAGTTCTTTGGTACCAAGTACCATTTGACCCCGGAATGGGGAAGCACCACACGGTAAATTCATTTAATGAAAAGTAATTAAATACTGTAAATATTACATAATACATCATTCAGAATAAAATATCTTTAAATTTACAAAAGTTGAGAATTAAAAGAAAATTCACAAAACAAAAAGAAAAATCATCATAATGGATAAGAAATGTTCTCGAGTGGATCCTCGATTGAACTCAAGCTCTATAAAAAAAAGAGTTCCCACATGAGACCTAAGGTTGTCCTCCCTTTGAGATATATGTAGATATCCCTATAAATTGGTCTAGAACCCTCTTGGGGATATCTTTCCTCGACTGATCAATCAAAAGCTCAGCTTTAGCTATCTCATCTAAGTCCAGCTTTCCAAACATCACTTAATTCAATACTATGATGTGGGTAATTTGAGTCTCAGACGATTATATTTGTTTTATGAATCACATGAAAAATATGAGAGAAATAAACAAAAGAAAAGGATCTGCGAAAGCTTAAACGATTTTGCCAGTTTATGGGAAACAAGTGACTTTATACCCTCACCTCCCAATTCAATCAATAGAGAAGATCAAGAAACCAATTCAATTAATCAAAGAATCAAACAATAATCCTCAAACGAAAGAACCTTTGATTAAATTGAAATAAAGAAGTTAAAGTAGCAACTAAAGGAATCCACCTCGAATCATTAACTAATCTATAAACTTAAGAACTATACTAACTATAACTAGTATTTCGGCCAAAGGATCACATTAATCAACAAAATCTAAGTCTAATTGAAAGAAAAATTCCTCTATTTATAGCCAAAGTGGCGCCCCTACTTGCCAAAAAGTAGTAGGATTTGGATAACTTTTCCTTAATCAAAGTTGAGTAAAATTGGGATAAGTTCAAGAAGCTTCTAAGCTTCCCTTATTGAAGATTATAAACGCCCATACTAATCTAATTTAGCATATTTTGTTCTCCTTAATTGAATAGAATTAGTTCAACCTCCTTTGGGCTCCTTTGGTCTTGGTCGATTTAGCCTTGTAGCTAATCTGCTGGTTAGCTGATTATTTGTGGTTCTTCTTGGGCTTTAATTATTGGTATGTGCAAGTCCAAAATGTTTTAAATTGTCCCATGTGATTGTATAATGTCCCCCATGCAGCCCAAGTCTTTGTCATAATAGCTTGTAAACTCTTTAACTTTTTAGCTTGACTTATTGTAAATGATCTTGATGTGTGATTTCCTTCCATGCTAGCTTGGTTTCCATACATGATCATATCATCCTACTCGAAGATTCTTCCTCAAATCCAAACCTAAAAAACATGTAAGATAATGATTACAATACGTTTACTAGCCTAAGCAAAACTAAAATCATCAAAATGACGGATAATAATAATGATAGTAAGCACTAGATTTTAGTGCGTTGAATAATTGTCCTTTCCTCGTACGCATTTGACTACGAAAGGATAGCAAGAGTTAGGAATTCTAAATTTCTCACTTTTATGATAGATCCAACCATCAATATGTGTTCAAAGGATTAAATTTCCAACCAAAGTATTAGACACTTGGCTTCCCATGAGTGTTGGATAGGAAGGTATAACTAAAGATTTAATGCAATTGGAATAGTAAAGACAAGTACACAATTATTCTATTTTCCAAATAATACATGTCTCCCTCAATTCAAGAATTATATCACCCATTATTACAAATTAAAATCCTATTCTATGCATTATCCCTAATCAAATAAGTGATTCATATCTTCTTCTCAGGTAAAATAAACAAGGTACCCTTAAAGTATACTCTAGAACTATCCATACCCACTCATTGTACATCTCAAAAAGTATTATGAACTAATCATTACATGAGATCATATGAGTCCTATAAAAAGTTCAAGATGAATAGAATTTACCCCCATGGTCCTTTAAAGTCCAAAAATAAGTACAAGCCATAAATACATACCTATCGTTGGCAAATAAGAATGCACAGTAACAAAATAAATCAGTTGCCAAGTTGGTTCACCTATTTCTCCTCATAACTCTCCCTTAAAAAACCTCCATAAACAAATCAAGAAAATAATCATAGTGATCAAGAGAAAGAGTTCTACCTTTATAATCATGATCCTTAGGTATAACTCGATGCGGCTTTTTTTTGACAATGGAAATTTTAGCACAATACACATCTTTCTTCTTGTTATACGGACAACACATCACTCACACTCATCACAAGTGCACAAATAAAAATCATCACCAGGGTCAAATGGGAAAGATCTATAAACACTTGGGTTAAAACAACACCCTATTTTCCCAATTACATCCCTAGTTGCATAAATCACATATTTCACATCAACACAATAATCATCATATGCAAACAGGTAGTATAGGAAGAAACCTCTTAAATTGACTTCATCTAAGGTGTCCTCATAAGAAGTTACGCTTTTTGGTTCAAGTACCTTAATATATTGGTCAAGAATGGAAAAACAAAATGATGAAAAAGCAATTATAGCACATGTATTACCTCCTTCCTCAACATATCCTTTCCAATTAATAACTACTATTTTCCAAGGAAGAGTTCCATTATTAAAAAGTCTGTCATTCTCCCATAGTGGGTTGTTAAACAAACTATAACGTCCAAAAAAAGTTATATGTCTAGCACTACAAGATATCCCACTAGGTTCATCTTTCATAGACATGCAGTCATCAAGTAGAATATTATCCTTGAAATCATACTCCAATTCATGAATCTTTTGATAAGAATTAGAAAGGAAATCATAGGTAAAGGAATAAAGATCAACATTTAAGAACTTTACATGACTATTCACAAGATCAACTCTAGTAACTCGTTCACTACAATAAATCTCATTAAGCATATTATCCAATCCCTCATATAGTGGGTCATTATAACCTTTAGGTTGACCATCACAACACAACATGCTAGTTGGTGTCAATTCAAGATCAAAGGATTTAAACTCAAGTTCAAGCACCTTATCACCATCTCTAGATTCAACTATCATAGAGAAATTATCTTCAAGATAAAGACTCCTATTTGGACACAATCAACCCAGAATCGCAAATGACTTATAACCCAAGCACTTACTGTTGTCAAGTAATTCATCATCATATTTGTCAAATATAGGCAGAGGGTCATACAAGGGGTCATAATTAAGCATATTTTCATTAAGACAATTAGCATTTGAGTTTCTCAAATAATCAAGTAAGTCCATACAACTCCCTATCAATGGCTCATGGCTTCCACATGGTAGTGCACATCCTTTAAAACTATGAGTATTAACACTGGATGGACACAAATCAATCTCCCAAAGAGAGACAATATTTTCATCTATAAGATAAACTAGTGTTTGGTTACTCACGACATTAGAATCATCAAGAACCAAAATACTACCATGGGTACCATATATCAAAGAGTCATTATCCATACTAAAACATAAGCTATCATTTATATCCATTTGGCTACTAGCCATATAAGTGTAAGGTTTACCTTTCTTAACTTTAAGGTCACAAGAAGAATGATCTTTACCTTGATCAGATTCATTAAAGCAGTGTTGTTCCTTTGAAAGACTTACATGCAACTCCAATATTTTTGCATGTTGTCTCTTCATTTGTCTTTCTTTCAAGTATCCCTGCACAAGAAAAAACAACTAAAAGAAAAGGAAAAGTTAATGTAAGCTTGTGACAACTCACTCACATCACTTCATACAACCTCTCTTTTTTCTACTTAAAAGATGTCACACATCACTTCCTTACTTATCTCAATCTTTTGTCTCTCATATTTATTAGAGTCCGAATATGTGCCTAAGATCTCAGTGAAGATTTGGGAGATTTCTTCACATTAATCCTCCACTTGGTTTCACAAAGAATGAAATTTTTAGATTCTATATTCATCTCCTTGGTCACAACTTTATTTGTTGCATTTTACATTGCGTCTTCATCAATATTTGGCAATTTTTATACACTTGTTGTGGGTCTTATCTCAACTCATTAAATGTATCTTGGAACCTCTCTAGTTCATGCTTCAACCCTTTGATGTCCTTATACAACCCCTCATGTCTCTCATATTCCTATCTCCACTATGCCTACTATTTTGATACTCCATGTCATCAATTTTATGGTTGTAGCAATTTTAATTAAGAAATTAGTAGGATTCATGCAAAGATGTATGTGATGTATTTTGTGGAGGTATTTAGTTTGTTCTAGAAGGATGATATTCTTTTGGTGGATAGTATGGGTCTTGTGGGACTTGGCTTGGAAAATTATTCATGTGGTAGGTAGTGCTTTGGTATATTAAGGGTTGCTTTTGGTTGGAATATGATATCACCCTCCTTACATACACTCCCCTTCTTTGATTCCACCTTCTCCCATAATCTCTAAACACATTCTCATAACCATAGGAACCATAATCACCATACTCATCATAATAACCATATGATCCACCATGTTCCTCATAGAAATTCGTGTTATAGCCATGAATTTTTCCTCTATTATTATATTCATTATTAATACAAGTATAGTCACTAATGTCACCGCAATCATAATATGATTCCATTGATAACTTTTAACCTTATACTCTCTTATGTACCTGCAAAACTCAACAAAGAAGTCACTTAGTATGTGGCTCTTACCTTACCTCGAAGGCTTCTTCCCAAAGTTGTTCCCAAACTCACGTTAATCAATTCAATGCAAGGTCTTTGAGTTTGAAGTAGAATGGATTTTTGTGACTTTGAAAAACTAGACAATTAAAATAGAAAACATACTTGATCCAAGAATTCATTGAGCTAAGAATTAACAACGAATATGTAAAGCAAATAAAAGCAAAAAAACAAAAGCATGAAAGAAAATGAACACTAAAGACTAGCTAGCAACTAAGTAGATCAATTACTAGTCGAGAACTAGTTGTTAAAAATAATGAGAATGAAATTAGACTAAATTATTGAAATAAATAGATAAGAACTGATTTGTGTTAAAGAAGAGAAATAGCAAGTGTTAAATATTGTTCTAGAAGGTTTGAATTGACAAAAAATGAATAAGAATAGGATAACCTTTGCCTTCCCCCTACATATTCTAGAAGGCCTAAAAATTGATTGAATTTGAGTAAAAGAAAAGAGAAATTTCTCTCCCCCCCCCCCTCCCTTTGTTCTAGAAGTTGACAAATGTTTTAGTGACTTGGGGACAAATTAATAGAAGATCTAGAAGTTGACCAACTTGTAGTGACTTGGGGCAAAGTAGTAGATGTTCTAGAAGTTGACCAACTTGTAGTGACTTGGGGACAAAGTTGTAGATGATCTAGAAGGGTAAGAGTTGACCCAATTTTGAGAAATCGAAGGCAAAGAAACAATGTAAATCCTCCCCCTATAAATAAGCCACTTTTATCACTTTTTTCTTCACTTACTACCATATTTCAAACAACACTTTTTATAAACTTCTTTTTCAACAATGTTTCCATTTCCTCAAGAACCCCAAGAACATCCAAAATAGCCCAAGTTTCAACTATGATCAAATAACCTTCAAATAACTCCAAATTTTATTCACACACTTATTTTTCTATGGATAAAAATATTCAACAAGACAGATCACGAGATTTCTTTTTCTCTTTTTTTGATTTTTTAATTTATGAACAATTGTAATTCAACGGAATGAATTACTAGACAAAAGATATGATACTAAATGATGAGATTAAATTTATGAATCACTTGCAAAATAAGAGAAAAAACAAAACAAAAGGTTATGCAGAAGCTTGAACGATTTTACTGGTTTATGGAAAACAAGGGAATTTATACCCTCACTTCCCAATTGAACCAATAAAGAAGATCAAGAAACCAATTCAATTAATCAAAGAGTCAAATGTAAATCCTTGAATGAAAGAAACTTTGATTAAAATAAAATAAATAAGTTAAAGTAGCAATTAAAGGAATCCACCTTTAGTCAATCAACTAAGCTATGAACTAAGAACTATACTAACTATAACTAGTATTTCGACCAAAGGCTCACATTAATCAACAAAATATAAGTCTAATTGAAAGAAAAAAGTCCTCTATTTATAGCCAGATTGGACGCCCTTACTTGTCTAAAAATTAGTAGGATTTGGACGAGTTTTCCTTAATCAAAGTTGAGCAAAATCCGGATAAGTTCAAGAAGCTTCTAGGCTGCCCTTATTGAAGCTTCTAGCCATCCATCCTCATCTAATTTGAGTGTTTTTGTTCTCCTTAATTGAATATAATTGGGCCAACCTTCTTGGGCTTGGTTTTGGCTGATTTAGGCTTATAGTTGGGCTGCTATTTGGCTGATTGTTTGTGGTCCTTCTTGGGCTTTAATTATTGGTATCTTTCAAGTCCAGAATGTTGTAAATTGTCCCTTGTGCTTGTATAATTTCCCCTTTGCAACCAAATTCTTTATCATAATAGCTTGAAAAGTCTTCAACTCTTTAGCTTGACTTTTTGTAAATGATCTTCAAGTGTGATTGCCTCCATACTAGCTTGGTCTCCATCCATGATTGTATTATCAATAGTTGTCCTAATGAGATTTGAAAACCTACCGGTGACCATAGTGGTTGTATGTTATTGGATTTTCTCCTGAAGCTGCTAAATCTTGATGCATTCCTGATCATCGGCATGACATAACCTCACCGCCTCATCAGAAAATTTGAGGGTAGGACTATAAGGCCTCCTACAAAGTCCAAAGTGCAGCTCCTCCTATTGATGAATCAGATCCTTGATCATCTCCAACTACATAGACTTCTCTTGCTTCAGTTTCTCAATATTAAAAAACCTATGCCATGGATCCTCCTAAAAGGTTGTTATCTCTATCTACTTTTATAATCCAAAACTTAAGTTCGTCGATATATGAGCTACATAGGGCAAGGGACTTGGCTAAATGGGACTGGGCATGCAACAAAACTAGGTTTTATCTAGCTCAGCATAGTGGATCTCCGAAGCTTTTTTCTCTTCTTTCCTTTGTTGAAGGCTCTTTTCATATAGGAGGATAGATTGAGAAGAAAGGAAATATGGTTGTCATGACCCGATTTCTTGAGTCAGGATGGCACCTACTATAACACCGGTAGGAGAACCAACTATGTAGTCCTAAGTTGAAGCGGAGGACTACTACAACAAAAGTGAAAACTACAAGTATAATAAATAGAATATTACTGGAAAAGAAATACTCAATGTAGTGAAATTACAATGAGTGGACAATACCCAAAACCTGGTAATCAATGTAATACAAAATCTCTAAGTAAAGAATATGAAATAAAAGTCTAATGTCAAAGTATCTCTAAAAACACAACGAGACCAATCCAAATGTGAAAACAAGCAGGACAAAGCTGGTCGTCAAGCTCACCCTGAATCTCTGAAAGCAAACAGGTCAGCACGAACAACTGCTTGTGAATCACAGTCAGACACCTATATTTGGATCAACACATGGGAAAGTGTAGCATGAGAACAAACTGCCGAAGCAACCCGTACCCAGTAGGCTTTGAGGGCCTAATAGGCACATAACAGTAATAAAAACAGTAAATAATAGAAAACAATTAAAAGGGTCACAGAAGCACACAGTATATCATAGAAAATAGCTACTCCGATAGGAATCAAGTAATAAGTAGAACATGTCATCGCTAGCTAATCACATACTAGAATTTCAGGCAATGAAGAAAGATGTATCCGAAATTTTTGCAGCAATATATGTGAACAATAATAATAAATAATAAGGAGCCAAGTAGAAGATAGGAAGAGAGTATGGACGGTAAACCGATAACCTCAAGTAAGAACAAAAAAGACTTATAGATGATAGACACACAATATTCCATGTAATCAGAAATATCCAATAATCAATAATATAAACAGGCAGTAATAAAAGTAATATAATAAACATATAAACATTGCAAAGCCCCTATAAGGAATGCAGCGTACATGATAAACACTTTAACCTGTGGCCTCCCATACGACCAGGGTTAAACTGAAGAAAACAAATGCAGAATATAAATATACAAAATGAAGTAATATAATCTCTACCGTTATCATATCCTCACAAACCATACCATAAGCCTCAAAGGTATCAAATCGGGCATCCAATGCCTCATATATATCAATAGTCTTAGTAAGTGGTAATATCGACAAGTCATGGCATCCCACGCCTTGAAAGCTGTAATATCAGCAGGTTATGGCATCGCACACTTCAAAGGTGTAATATTGGCAGGTTATAGTGTCCCACGCATCAATGTCATGTATCACCAAGGTCCCTAAGGGAACTATATCAATAATCCTCCAAACTAGAGTATTTGATAGTGTCGAAAAGTTGTACTCACTACTGTACAACGACAGACTCAAGTGCCAGTGGTTGTACTCACTACCAAACGGAGTCGGTCTCAAGTCCCATAATTAATTAATCAAATGATATTTTCCAATGCCAGGGTGTGAAGCCTGGACTAAAACATGTGAAAATAGTAGTATCGTGTGCTTGATACACTGCCGAATCTATAACATAAAAGATCCTTTAACTTATATTATTATCAGATAGTTCCAAGTTATCATATGTTATTTCAGTCTCCATCATTATTCTTATTATCAGTATCTAGCCTCCCCGACATCAAAATCAAATGGTGATACGGCCCCAACCCCAATGCACTCTCAACGGAGCCTATGGCCTAACCTATTGCATATCAGAAAGT
>JBDJHY010532627.1:0-16946 GCA_039654485.1 Withania somnifera
GTTTGGCATTCCGGAGCTAATGGAACTGTCGAAATTAAATTTTGAGGTCGTCTTGAAGGAAAGTTGACTTTGGTCAATGAATACTTAACTTAGGCTCTAAAATAGGGAATTTGAGATATTTCTCAACCGAGTCGCCAGGAATCCAAACTGTCGGTCTCAACAAGTCATAAATGACTATAGAGAACAGCTGAAATATACTATGATGCAAGACAACACGTATTTATCATAAAATACCATGAGGGTCATTACAATCTACCTCGGTAGCCGTCTTAATTAATTAGTTATCTCAGCTTATGTGTGGCGAGTGTGGTAAGATGAGCTTTTAGCTGGCAGCCTTTGGCCGATCCTAGACTGTGGTTACCTTTCACCCCAGATGATGTTTACTGTTACTGTTGTAATATTTCATTTATTTGTATTCGTTGTTTAGATCTGGAACATTGACACTGCATTGATATGCTTATTTATATAATTATGTGTTAAACTATATCAACACTAAAGGACTGGGCCCTCGATGGTAATGATATTGATGCTGATAGGGGGTGTTCGTCTGGTGTTGATATTGACACTGATAGGGGGTATGCATCCAATGATGATAATGGCACTGGCAGGGGGTGTGTGCTCGATATTGACAGGGGATTTCTGCCCGTGTTTTTACTATTTATTTTACTTTCTGTGACCCTTTGTATTTCTTTAGGTATGGTACTTACTTATCGGGCTTAAGAGGGGGGTCATGGTGGGTTTGCTATGTTGTTTGTTCCTACCGGTGGTATGGGACATTAGGTAGGTTATGTTGTGCTGGCTGTACTTACCAGTGGTATGGGACGCCAATGGGTTCTTGTGTGTTTACTTAGTCTCTACTTTTATTAGTACCTTTCTATTCGATCCCTGTTATGGTTCTTACAATTCTTGGCATCAAGGTTAGTAAGATTTGGTCGAGCTGGAGTGTAGGTATGTTTCTTTACCTTATTATGGTTTTTGATTTGGAATCTTTTCATTGTATCGATCAAACCTAGCCTTGTAGCTTATACTATTACTTTCTATATCTTACTTTTCTGTCGATTATTAGTTACTGTTTTCCTTATTATTTCATTTCTATTGCTGACCTATTTTACTTCCTCGCTTAATTACTCACATATTATTCTTAACCTAGTTGGTCGATGATATCTTCTGGGTACTTTGTTTGGTACTCATACTGCACTTCTGTACCTTTTTCGTGGTGTAGATAGAGGTATGGGTTATTAGCGACGTGGAGATCGGGTGGAATAGACTCAGCAGATTTGTAGAGATTATAGCGAGATTCTTATCCAAGAAGATCGTAGTTTACTTCACTTAGCCTGCTTCAATCGGTTCATAGCAGGCCCTATACTGTATTACCCGATAGAGGAGCTTTTGTTTTTTTGTATATTTTGTTTATCCTATGTAGTAGCTCCACATACCACTAACATTAGGTTTTTAGGATTCGAGTTTTGTATAGCTTCTGTTGTTATGTATTGATTATTGTTCCTTTATTGTTTTTGGTTGTTCTGAGAGTCACAGCCCATTGCACGCAGCTTCGGGCTGTAAGGATAGGCTTGTCTACAGGAGGGGTGTAGACACTATCATGACCTGAGATTTTGGATCGTGAAAACAACTTTTATAAAATGATTGAGTCTAAATAAGAAATCAATCCCCAAATACAAAGATTACATAGGAGATTAGCCTCACACTAACTAATGAGAATGTTAGGAGCTCAACATATACATAATGTCCTACTGAGTCAGTTAGGATCCCAATGTATTCACTCATATCTTACTGACTCTTTCACGAACTTAAAATATTTTCACAATGGTTATTGAGTTGGTTAGGAGCCCAACAAACACTCTAGTTTGACACTACGCCTCAATAGAGTTTTTCCTCTTTTATTTTTTACCTACACAGTATTCACTAAGTAATAAAATTCTTATTTGAAGTAGAGTAAGAAAAATATAGTTTGAGGACTTATAGATCATGCCTCTCTTCTTGAAGACTAGTTCCTTATATAGACATGGGAACTAACCATTCGAACAACCTAAGGTAGTTGATCAATAAAAATAACCAAGAAATTACATTCAAGATGTTTAGCCAGTATGTTAACGAAATAATTTTTTAAATTGTTTGTAGAATATCTTCCTTTAATGCACACTCCTTATTGAAAAGATGTGAACTCATTTGTTGCATAGAGGTTTCAAATGTTAATTCATTTAAACCTTTTCTTTCTACTAGATAGACTTGAGTTTTTTATTCTTCATGCTTAGTGAATTCCTTTGGTATTTACATACAATTTACGAAAGATATCAATAATTTTATCAATGTTCAACAACCTTCGTTGAAGCATGTAATGGCTCATTAAAGAAGGATTTCTTTCAAGGATTTTATGTTGAGCACCTTCTTTTATTTTTGTAAATTAGCATTTTTAATTTAATGTCCAAATTTTACAATACAACACCAAACAGTTGTTGGCCAACTATATCAGAAAGTCTATCTCTAAAACAGTAGCTAGTTGTTCTAGTTACAATTTGGAAATACAAATCTATAACTAGATACTATAAAGTTTTAAACTCTCAACACAAGTACAATGGCATTTTGATCCTATTTGAAGGTCTAGTAGACATGCTACGCAAAACCTATTGCCATTTGTTATTTTCTCTTTCTCTTATATAAATGAGTCAAGCTATTTCCTTCTTACTGCATTTTCTTGATATCACTTGTTCTGGAATTATTCCCTCCATATAGTTTCTAGCATACAACACATGATATCATCTCTATCATACTTCCTTCTTTCTATTTTATCAATCTGTGGTAGTTCTAATTTCCAATCACCAATTTTTCTTCTGTCTCCTGTCCAATTCAATAGTCTTATCCAATGATTTTGAGTTATTGTGCACTCACGATATATTTTCTCTATAGTTTTATTTGTTACATGACATATACACATTCTTGAGGGCATTGAACTCCAATATTTTGAAGTCTATCCATAATTGGCAGTCCCTTCCAAGCTACATGACAAAGAATAAATCTATTCGTAGGGTAAATCTTCTTCTGAAGTGCAATGCTCTTCCATGGATTTTTTTGAAAATGAGGTCTTAGGCATTTTACATATTTTTTTATGGAGAAATTCCCATCTACTTCCATCTCTTTTAGCCTTTTACTTAAGTTCCCCTGGATATTCAAGCATTTCATGACATATTTACTAGATTCCATCACCTTTTCGATTGCCCAAGATGTATTACTTGGTATTGGACACTCCTGAACTATCATTCTCTTCATATAATAAGTTTCTATCCATTTTATCCACATACTCTCCTTTTCAGATGTGATAGCCCAAAGGAGTTTCACAATAGCTGCTTTGTTTCAGTCTCGCAAACTTAAAATTTAAAATGTTAAGACCAATTTCTACCTTTTGTTTGCATATTTCCTCCAATGACGCCAATGCTTTTATTATGTTATTGTTTGATCCTGTCGATAAGAACATTATGCATGCTATATCAATCATTTTCCTAATTCCTTTAGACAGAACAAAGATTGACAAATAGATTTACATTCCAAAAACAACAAACTCTATCAGTTGTGTTCTTCCTGCATATGCAAGAAATTTAGAAGAAAAACACCTGAGAATTCCTATTATTCTTTCTACCACTGACATACATTCTACAACAGTTCATTTATTTTAAGAAAGTGTAACACCTAAGTTGTGAATTGAAGTACTTTGTATTAGCAACCCCACTGTATATCCATTGCACCCTTGATTTTTTCTTTATCACTTTATCTTATATATTACTCCATTTTCTAATTTCAATTAACCATTTTCTTTCATACTCAATCAGTTCTTCATCCCACTAGCTATTATTAGCATCAACTAAACTCTTCTAGTCCTTGTCTAGCCCACCTAAGTTTATGCTGGTATGATGCCATGTAAGTATTTAAACTGTATATACCATTTTAAACCTTCTTTAGTTTTTTCCATAATTAATCCATGTTTCATATTACCCTCAAAATCAGGGCGGTTCATCATAGTTTTAAACAGTTTAAAAGGTATTGGTTTTATATTGTTTGGGAACCACTCCTGACACTCCTAGGACCAAGTATTCATCTTCAACATGTCCATATCTATCTATCGACTCTATATTACCCAATGCCCAATCAATCTTAGAATACACCCTTTGGTTAGCATGTTTCTTGTTATAGAATGTAAAATAACACCCCTTATCACTTAGAGCAATTAGATAAAGGTTATTAATGAAGTCCTAAAAATATTGCACTTCACTTTGCACTACTGGGCTTCCTAATATATTCTTTGAGGTGAGGAAATTGTTGAAGTCCTTACCTATGAACCAAAAAACCTAAATCATCCTTCCCAGCTTTATCAAATGCTTCCACCATCCCTCTCTTTGATGCAAAAAATTATTTCCATGTCAAACTGTAGAATAGACTTTATTTTCTCATATTGATTCCTCCAGTAGACAATGCATCAATTGATCTTGCTCTAGTAGTATTTTCAATTGAACTATAGCTCTTCATAGAAAACCATATTCTACTATTTACAGTTATAGGATAATGTTAACCGTAAAACCATTATGATCCCAATTTCTTTAACACATCCTGGATTTATTCTCCATTATTCTAGTCTCAAAAATTCTTACTAAATCAACCTTATTCTTTAGAAGGAAGATCCTTAACTCCTCTTTCTTTGTTTGAATATTCATCCCTCTAATGTTTTAAATTGTCACAATCATTGGGTTAAGACCCCGTGGGTCGGCATTGATCATTTTCTCTAGTTCATCCAATCCTTTAAACCTATTCTGAGTAATGATGCTTGTAATTTTCTATTCCATTATTTTGATCCTATCAAATAGAATTTATTATGTGTGTGATGGACTAGTATCATTTTGTTTCATTCAATTTGCATTATCCATTCTTATTGTGGTACTATCCTCTATCTTCCCATATCTGGTAGCCCTTTAGTCAAATACTTGTTCAGCAGTTTTCCTTCCATTTTTCATCTTCCTAGTTTTGACCATCTGAAATTGAACCTCATCCTTCTTTTTAGCCTTATTCTAGAATTTCTTCTCAATATGAAAAAATTGCATGCACTCAAAATAGTACGCAAGTCTCTATTCATATTATACAACTTGTAGGAAATCCCCATATGGTGTTGTGATGTCAATAGTTTCAAGTAATGTTTGTGAAAAAACTTCTACCAAAATTCCTGCACACGAGATCCTAGATCTTTTAGTAGTACACTCGTCTTTATATAGAGGTTTACCAATCACACTTTCTAACTTCTAAAATAGTTCACCTAAACTAATATACCACTAGAAGACATGGCAAGGTAATCCATTGTAGGATTGTGGTGATCACATTAGGGCTAAACTCATAATTTGGATCCCATCTATGAAGTATCAAAGGTCTATTTTGGTTGACTATAAACCTCCATTAAATATTGTTTCACAATCATTCTTCGAACCGAACCTATATATGAAGTGTCCTTGATCATGTAGGCATACTTCCGACATCTAAATCCCCTTACAAACATATTTAATGAATTGTTCTATAGTAGATAGGCTTGGTGTATCTCCCACTGGATATATTATATGAGAATTATACCAATACACCTCCATCACCTTTAGATATTCAAAATAGTATTGATTGCCTGAAAGCCATGTCTAGATAGTATAAAGAAGCTTCTAAGATAAGTCCTTTAAGAGCTTAAAAAACTAAATCTTTAAAAGATAAGTCCTTTAAGAGCTTAGAAAACTAAATCTTTAAAAATATACTAAATAAAACTACTTATCTTAATATTCATGGTTCCTAAATCACGAGTACTCACCACTGGTAGATATAGATGCAATATCGATCAACCCTAAGCGTGTGTATGGATGTCCGGACCTACATTATAATAGCATGCATGTGTAGAGTATGGATCAGTAAGTGGAATGTACTGAATATATAAGATGAAACAAGTATAAACTTTATAAAACATGGATATAAGTGTCATTCCTCAAACTCGCTCCTAAGTAGGACCGACATCCTTATCCATAATGTTAACCTAGAAGCCTTGGACGAACCACTATGATCATGCATAGCTCTACTCAAATCACTCGGCGAAAGAATCATCAAGAATGATAATATAAGTAATAATGGAACTCACATATTTAAATAAGTAATAAGATAATAAATAATTAACAATCAAGATATAAATGCTAACTCAATATTAGTCTGAAACCTCTAAATGCTAAACACTGGACTGCTGGGACAACATCCCTAGCTAGCCTCAAAAGAATAAAATAAGAATAAATCTAATGTATCATCTTTAGAAAGTAAATAAAACTCCGTAGTATATCCTCTAACCAATAAGGACTCACCACTCATAGAACTTCCATAGGGTACAGGTCCAATCAACTACGAGTGTCAAAAAGGGTGGAATGATCTACATGGGTGTTACAAGTGATATAAAAGTATGGGTCAACATATTAAATGTATTGATTATGTGAATAGGTATAAAATAGGATATACAATATAAAATGATAAGTGTAATGCAATGCATTGAATATTAGCTTGACTATAGATCTACTTAAATAAGTAGTCTAATAATTTTTAGTGAAAACAGTAAAGAAACTTTATAGCTCAAAAGCATAAAAATGGACTTGATTAAATAGCTTAACTTTAATAGTTTTTATCAAAATATAAAGACTTATTAAACATATTCTTTCATTTTTTTCTCTATAAAAATTCAATGGTTACTACTTCTTGGGAGTTAATGTAACCGACATACCTAATGCCCTAGCAATAAAGTCTGCATATTATCCCATATAGAGGGGCCTCCATACCTTTCCAAAGGGTATAAACCTCACTCTCCTAAGGATTTAACGAGACCATCAAAGGATTACTTACTTGGAAAATATAATAATAATTCTTACATTAGGATATGCAAGTTGAGAGAATAAGGGCCTCTATGCAGCCCTCTCGGTGCTAATACTACTCCCATAAAATATTATCATTTATACTGTCACAACCCGATCTCACTCCCTAAGCAGGACCCACATTCTTAGACACTAAGTTGCCTAAGAAGCCTTGAAAGAAGAATTTAGGTCATGCATAGCTTGTAATGACCCTCATGGTACTTAATGAGAATTATATGACCTTTTGTATTATAGAGCTTTCCAGGAGCTGCCCTAGGTTATTTATGGCTTGCTGGGATGGATATTTTGGTTTCCTAGTGGCTTGGATGAGATTTATCTCAATTATCCTACTTTAGAGCCTAAAACTAAGTGCTCATTAACTAGAATCAACTTTCCTTCAAGACAATATCTGAATTAATTTTTGACAATTATGTTAGCTCCAGAATGCTGAAAAAAATCTAGGTAGACATTATGTTTGTGTTTCTGAATTTTCATTTTGAGTTTGTAATAAATTGTGGTTTTTTAGTTTTTTAAGGCTTAATTTGTAGCTTTGGTGGTCTTTCGATGTTTGTAGTGTAGGAATGAAATTTGGACACTTCTATCAGCTCCAAATAGTGATTTTATGCTATTAAGAGTGTTGGTGAGTTTCTTGGAGTGCCCAATTTCATTTTGAGTACCTTTGTGGATTAGTGCAAATTTATTTTTTTTTTGGTATTAGGGTCACTATTCACAAAAGACCTTGGTTGATAATTTTTATGATTCGATTACATATAGAAGTCATTTCCATGTTGTTTTCATATTTGATTTATTAGAATTGGACTTGGAATGATCATTCTTAACCCTTAGAGTTTAGGGTTTGCAGCTGATGTGAAATTACAGGCATAGGCCGCCACAGCGAGGAGTTAGGTTGCACTTGCTAGGCCGCCACAATGTCTAGGGTTTCACCCTTGTGACCTTTGTCCCAGAAGTCAGTTTCTCCCCTACAAAAATTGCCCTAGTAGGCTGAGGTCCTCCCCAAAAATAGAAGTCCTAGGGACACTTTGGTTGCCCCAGCAATCTCAATTCTGCCCCTGAAAATTTTTGTAAAAACTATAAATAAATGCACACCCTTCGGTTCATTTCGTTCCCAAAGTTTATTTCAGTCTATTCTCTAAATTTCTGCAGTGATATATGGAAAATTCATTAATTATTATAGGTAGAGTCCACAAAGGTTTCCCTCATCTTTCCCCAACATCAGTAAGTCTCTTTCCTTATTATATTTCATGAAATTTTTTTCCTCCATTGATGAACAAACTAACAAAAACTTAGGATTTCTGACTATATCCGAGTTTGATGAGTTAGTTCTCATTTTTTGAATTATTCTACTCCGTAGTTGTCATTCTTTTATTGAATTTCTTCATTTTTCTTATAAAGAATGAACCTTTTCCACTTAGTAATCCAATTTGCACTAGTCTATTTTGAAGTCCTTCCCGCACTCATAATATTTTTATTTTTGCAGCATAGGTTCTTGGGATTCTAGGAACCCCAAGGAAAAGTTTGTTTTCAATTTCGATGAGCAGGGACCACCAACCTATTTTAGGCCCAATGTTAGACCCGTTCTGAAACTTAGTATAAATTATATTGTTAGACTCATATTGATCCCTGGATTATTGAATCATAAGTTCATAGTCGTTGGAGAACATTTTCTATCAGTCAGGTTGACATTCAGATTTGCAGCGCATTATTCTTCAGATGAAAAATAGGCTCCGTAGGGCTATCTCTGGGTATATATATTTTATAATTGTACTAAATAGCATCCGTGAGCTGGGTTTATAGGTTATTACCATGTACTTAGACTGCTTCTTTGTTTGGTTCCCTATTGTTTCTTTTTATTGACGCTCGGTGAAATACGAAATATGTGACAGAATTAACCTTGTGATGGCTTTTGGGTGACTCTGGAAGTAGTAGAATGCTGATGTGTGGGTTGGTTTTAGGTTTTGACCTCAGGTTTGGGCTGTTGTATTGTGTTGCTAGTTGTATGTTTGTTGTGCCTGTGCAGGGCATCAATTAGCTATAAATAGAGATGTATTTATGTGTTGCGCATTTATTTTTATGAGAAATTAAGTCGCAGGTTCCAGTTTTTAGAGTGTATTAGGACTGGTGCCCATTCACCACTTGATTTTTATGTTGTGGAGGCTAGATAATGATAATGAGAATAATAATGGATAATGAAATAATAAATTATGATTTGGGATATTTTGATCATAATATAAGTTAAAGGATCTTTTAATGTTTTGGACTTGGCAGTGTACCGAGCACCTGGTATTACTACTTTCACTTGTTTTAGTTCAGGCATCACAAAGTGGCACCGAGAAATATCATTGACTGAATTGATTCTGGAACATGAGTCCAATTACGTTTAGCAGTGAATATAGATACTGGCACTTGATTTCGTCATCGTGTAGCAGCGTGTAAAACTTTTTGACACCTATTACACCTATTAGTTTTGAGACGTTGATGAAACTTATCTCTTGAGGACGTTGGTGATACCACTATATTGAGGATTTGTACGCCATGACTTTTTGAGATTACTGCTTGATGATACTCTTGTTATGATGCATTGAATGCCAGACTGTGAGACCCTTGAGTCTCTATGACTTGGGATGTGAGATTATGATGATGTTAGAGATTATACGTGGTGTGCTTACCTTCATGGACCTTGCCTCTAGGCTACAGAGACTAGAGGAGGGGTATAGGATAGAGCAGTGATATACAGGAATTAGGATTAGCCTTTAATGGATCCTTCTTGTTGGACCTAGGTTACCGGAGGAGGAACATACACAGTACTTGTTACTTCATGATATGTATTTACTTTTTTGCACTTGTTTTCTTCAGTGTGCCCTTGTTTGTATAGGAGGCATATGGGTGTGCATGTTTTCTATGTACGTTGTCATTAGGGGATTTTAAAGTGTTAATTTACTTCCTATATTTACTATTTAATTATCATTACTATATATATATAAATAATTTGACTATTCATTCCATTTTGAGTAGTTAGCTTCCATGTTGTACTATTTTCTTATATGACCTTACATTCTTGCATTCCATTATTTACTACTTTTATGATTGTTATGTGCCTAGTGAGCCCTCGAAGCCTACTGGGTAGAGGTTGCTTCGATGACTTGTACTCATGCTATTCCTATAGTGCAGATTTGAGTACCAACATCCAATTTTTATTTAAGGATTATCGTTCGTGCCTTCTTGCTGATACTTTCAGAGACACACAATGAGCTTGACGTCTAGCTGTTCCTTCTCTCTCTTCAGTTTGGATTTGTGTCTATTTTTTTTTGAGATATACTTATATTAGACTTTTTTTATACTCTTTAATTAGAGGCTCTATTTTATTTACACTGATACTGGGTTTTGGGAGTTTAGTGATTCAGTTGTTTTGTTCTGCTGTTTAGTTATATATGACACCTTTATACCTTGTTTGTTGTACTTGTGTGTTCATCTATTGATGTTGCATTCCTCCTCTTTGTCTTTATTCTATGGTTTAGTTCTCCTACTAGTAGGATAGTAGGTGCCATCATAATTTGAGAAATTGGGTCGTGACAAATTTGTATTAGAGATCTAGGTTCATCTAGTGCTAGTGTACAGAGGCAATGTCTAGTAGAGTCTTGCGGATTAGGGCAGAGACCTCTGTGGCTTATCTTCGGGAGGCTATAGTGACATTTAGGAAATGTGACTTCTCCTTTCGAATCCAACTTTGTATGAACATCCAAGATGGTAGTTTGAAAGATTGCACTCATTGTATTCACTCTTTTATAGATGTCACATACACGATCTACATCATCTCGATAGACAGCTCCATTTTCTACTACAGCCCTACGGGGGTGACTATGTCAGTTTCCACTCTAGAGATTTTGCTAATGTTTGCAGTACCTCTTACAACGCCTATTCCAACATTATTTATTAGGTACTCCAAATATTTACATGATTCTCTGGTAGTTACTTCGTGTGTATGGTGGTCCTCCTATTGATGGGACACAAACAACCGTTTTAGGGTTACAACCTACAGCTGCAACCCCTTCAGTGCATCAGTTCCTCCAGTTAAGCCGGTGCTGCCAGTTCATCTTATTGCGCCAACAAATGCTCCTGTACTTGCTCAGTTCTTCTTGTAGAAGTTTTTTCTACTGCAGTTGAGTAGCAGACAACTATAAAAGATTCAGAAAAGAAGTTGTTGACCAGATTTATAAGGTTAGATCCTCCTCGGTTCGCTGGAGTTTCAAGTGAAGAGACACAAGAGTTCATTATTGAGTATGAGGATAGGTTGAGGAACTTCGGTGTTTTAAATACCCATAATGTAGCTTTCACCACTACCAGATGTCTGGTGCATCCAAGAAGTGGTGAAGGGATTTTACTCTATGCAAACTAATAGGTTTACCATAACTGACTAGGGCCAAGTTCTATGAGGTTTTTATGAGAAAGTTTGTATTGAGGAATAGGTGAGAGCACTTGAGGGAGGATTTTATAAAGCTTGGGTAGGGATCAGTGTCGGTGGCTGAGTATGAGTCATAATTCCACTAGTTGTCAGTTTATGGTGTGCATTTTATGACTACTGAGGTAGAGAGTTCATAGATTTCCATTTGGGTTGAGATATAGGCTCCATAAGACTAATGTAGTAGCTGATGGTCGACCATTTCAGGTAGTGGTGCATCATGCTAATTCCATAAAGGCCCTCTATTGTGAGTCGCATCATTGCAACGAGAAGAGATAGAGGCATTAGGGCAGTTTCAGTGGCTCTCATTTTGGAGGCCATGGTAAGCCACAGTATGTTTAGGGGTAGTCTAGAAGACCGGTCTAAGAATCATAGTAGGTTTCAGTACCGTCTCAGTAAAGGTTTCATGCACCACCTCTAGCACAGTTTTCTCATGGTTCGGGATACTCTCATAGTGGTGGTTAGAAGGGTTGTGGTAGGGGTTATTGTTAGAGTGGGCCATCAGGGACACGTTTTGAGTGTGCCATTATGGGTCAATATGCTAGAGCATGACTCCTACGGGGTACAATTTAGCTTGATTCCCAGAAGGTTCAGCCTTTAAAATTAGTGCCGCCACAGACTAGAGGTGGGGTATAGGTTGTTTCTCATGGTGGTGGCCGACGTGGTAGGGTCGGTGGTCATGGTGGTAATTGCCAGTTTTATGCTTTGCCAACTAGACCCAAGGCGGAAGCCTCATATATGGTGATTATAGGTATGATTTATGTGTGTTCTAGATCAAAATCATATTTTTTTGAACCTTGATCCACTTGTTCTTATGTGTCTAGCTTTTTTTCACCTAGGTCAGTATCTATGCGTGTTGCTACCTTTATAAGGAATTTTTTAGTAATGGATCGAGTTATCAAATCATGTATGATTTCTTTGAATGAGATAGATACTTGAGCTTATTTGATGCTATTAGATATGTTGGATTTTGATATTATACAAGGCACGAATTGTATGTCCCTTTATTGTGCAGTTTTGGATTGTTATGCCAAGACCGTTACCTTAGCCATTCCTGGCTCATCATTGGTTATCTGGCAGGATTCTAGTAGTTGTGCACCAATAGGGATCATCTCCTACCTTCACGCTAGGAGGTTATTAGGGAGATGATATTTTGCTTAATTAACATAGATTTATGACATTCCGGCCGACACACCTATCCCTAAATTTGTTTCTGTGGTTTCTAAGTTTCTTGATGTATTTTTGACTGATCTACCAGTCCTACCACTCGAGTTGGATATTGATTTTACTATTGACTTAGATATGGGAAATAGACCCATTTTTATTACTCCTTTCTGTATGGTTTCTGCAAAGTTGAGAGAGTTGAAGGTTCAGCTTCAAGATTTATTAGAGAAGGTCTTTGTTCATTTTAGTGTGTCATTGTAGGGTGTGCCAGTCTTGTTTGTAAAAAAAGGATGGTACTATGCAGATGTGAGTTTATTAGCCCTAGTTGAACAAATTTATAGTTAAGAATAGATATCCTATATCGAGAATTGATGACTTGTTTGATTAGTTTCATGTTGTAGAAGTGTTCTCTATAATAGATTTGAGGTCACGTTATCATCAGTTAAGGATTTGGATAGAAGACACTCTGAAGATAGCATTCAGAACTCGTTATAACCCTTATGAGTTCCTGGTTATGTCTTTTAGTTTAAATAATTCCTCGACGGTATTTTTGGACTTGATTCATAAGGTGCTTAAGACTTACTTGGACTCATTTTCTATTGTATTCATCGATGATATTTTGGTGTATTTGCGGAGAGAATCTAATCATTAGAAGCACTTGAGAGTGATACTTCAGACGTAGAGAGAGAACTAGTTTTAGGCCAAGTTCTCAAAGTGTGAGTTTTTGTTGGAGTTTGTGGCATTCTTTGGGAATGTGGTGGCTAAGGCTGGGATTAAAATTGATCCAACAAAGATTTAGACAATGCATGATTGGTTGAGGCCAACATCTCCTTCTGAGATACAGAGCTTTGTTGGGTTAGTAGGTAACTATCAGAGTTTTATCAAGGGTTTCCATTAAATGAAGAACAATTGAATAAGTTGACTATGAAGGATGTTGTCTTTTAGTGTTCTGATGATTATGCATTGATCATTTTGAGGCTCAAGGAGTTGTTGACTCTAGTTCCAGTTTTGACCTTGCCATTTGAGGTTCAGGGTTTCTCTTTGTATTGCAAAACTTCAAGTGTTGCTCTGGATTGTGTTATATTGCAAAAGGGTTGATTTATCACTTATGCATTGAGATAGTTGAAGGTTCACAAGCATAACTATCCCACTCATGACTTGGAGTTAACATCGATTGTATTTGAGCTCAAGATTTAGAGGCGTTACTTATATCAGTTCTAGTGTGAGATCTATACTAACCATCGTCGTCTTCAATGCATTATTAGCCAGCCGAAGCTATATTATATCTAGCGAAGGTGGATTAAGTTACTGAATGATTATGATATTACTAATTTCTACTATCTGGGAAAACCTCGAGCCAAAAAA
This sequence comes from Withania somnifera, assembly GCA_039654485.1. NCBI lineage: Eukaryota > Viridiplantae > Streptophyta > Magnoliopsida > Solanales > Solanaceae > Withania > Withania somnifera. The sequence goes on from JBDJHY010532627.1 coordinate 13,924, forward strand.
CATTCAGCCTGGGCAGCTTGGTAGCCTTAGCAGTTTCAGATAGGCCGTTGGCATTGGATGTTTAGTCTTTGGCTAGTCGGCTGATTAGGTTAGACTTGTCGTACCCTAAGAGAGTTTTTTCTTATGTTTAGAATAGATGTTCTTTGACAGATCAGATTCAACAGTAGCAGTTTGAAGATCAACACTTGGTTTGTTTTTGTGACTAGGTGTTAGCTAGAGAGACTGGCAGGGCTTTTATTGGTTAAAATAGGGTTCTTCAATATGATGGTCGCATGTATGTACCATAGGTTGGTTTGTGGTGAAGAGAGATATCGGTGAGTATGTGTCTCAATTTTTGAACTACCAATAGGTTAATTATAATCATAAAAAACCGGGTGGTTTTACGTAGAGACTCCCTTTTTTGACTTGGAAAAGGGAGGGTGTGACTATTTTGACCATTTGAGGCATTGTATGGTAGGTGGTGTAGATAGAGTATTAGTTGGTTTGATTATTTTAAGGAAAGAGTTTAGAGTTTAGACTGAGTACGTGATTTTTATGGAAAAGTTTGATTGATTTAGGATAGACTGTGGGCAGTATATAGTAGGTAAAATAGCTACGCAGATCGTAGACTTCTTTCCTTGGAGTTTGGAGTTGGAGATAGAATCTTTCTAAAAGTGTCTCCTATGCACGGTGTTGTGACATCTGGTAGATAGGGAAAGCTTAGTCCCAGGTATATCGAGATTTTCCATTTGGAGTTTGTGCTAAATTGTTTCTTTTCAATTCATTGAAGGATTAATTTAGAGCTTGGGTGGTCTTTTGATATTAGAGTGTTCGAATAGAATTTGGACGATTCCATCAACTCTAGAATGGTAATTTTAGGCTAGTAAGAGTATTGGTGTACCTGGTGTCATTTTGAGTACCTTGGTGGATTATTGCAAATTTTGTATTTCTTGGATTGAGGGCTCATTTTTCTCAAACGACCTTGATTCGTCATTCAGACAGCTCCATTAGATCCGAAATGTCATTGCCATGCTATTTACATATTTTGTTTATTTGAATTAGACTCAAAATGCTCATTTTAGACCCTTGGAGTTCAAGATTTGCAGATTGTGAAATTGCAAACACAGACCGCCCCAGCGAGGGGTTAGGTCACACCTAGGAGGTCGCCACAATAGCCTAGATGTGTCCCTGTGACCTTCATCCCAGGGGTCACTTTTTCCCTTGCAAAAATTTCCCCAACATTCTGAGGCCCACCCTAGCAATGGATGTCTTGCGGAATTTTTGGTCTCCCTAGCGACCCCACCCCAATGATCCCAATTTCTCCCTTGTGAAAATTATAGAAACTATAAATAACTTCACACCCTTCTGTTCATTCAATTCAGAAGTTTATTTCTGTCTATTCTCTAAATTTCAGTGGTGTCTCTATGGAAATTCATCAATCTTTATAGGAAAATCCCCAAAGATTTCCTTGTCTTTTCCTACTCTCAATAAGTCTCTTTCCTTATTAATTTCATGAAACTGGGTTCCTCCATTGATGACCAAACTAATAAAAAACATAAGATTTCTTATTTCCTAGTTTAGTGAATTATTTCTCATTCTTTGAGTTATTTTACTCCGTAGTTATTGTTCCTTCGTTGAATTTATTTGTTTGTAAAGCATGAACTTTTGCTCCTTTGAAATTAAATTTTTACCAGTCTGTTTTGGATCCCTTCCTACACACGTAATGCACTTATTTTTGAAGCATGGGATCCTGTGGATGCTAGGAACCCCGTGGCAATGATTGTTTTAGATTTTAGCGAGCAAGGCTCACGAACCTATTTTAGGCCCAATATTAGGCCCAGTCCATAGTTAGTCTAAATGATATGATTAGACTCATGTTGATCTTTGGATTATTAATTCATAAGTTTCAAAGTTGGTGGAGACCTTTTTGCTATCAGTTGGGTTGACATTAGGATTTGCAGCACTTTATTCGTTGGACGACAGGTAGGCTCCGTGGGGATATCTCTGGGTATATAGATTTCATAATTGTACAAAATCACATCTATGGGCTAGGTTTGTAGGTTTTTACCATGTACTTGGACAACTTTTTCATTTTTTCCCTATTTTCCCCTTACATTGGTGCTTTGTGAAATATTTAGGGTGACTCTGGATGTAGTTGAATGCTAATGTGTGGATTGGATTTGGGGTTTTCCTTTGGGTTTGGTCTATTGTATTATGATGCTAACTGTAGCTTAGTTACGCATGTGCAGGGAATAGATTTTCTATAAATAGAGATATATTGATATGTTGTGCATTCATTTTACAATAGGTTGAGCTGTAGGCTCTGTTTTTTAGAGTGCATTGAGGCTAGGGCCCATATCAACACTTGATTTTGATGCTATGGAGGCTAGATATTGATAAAGTGGATAATAATTGATAATTACAAAATAAATGATACTTTGGGATATTCTAATATTAATATAAGTTAAAGGATCTTTTAACGTTTTAGACTTGGTAGTGTACCGAGCACTCAGTATTACTATTTTCACTTATTTTAGTCAGGCTTCACACCTAGCACCAAGAAATATCATTGAATAATTAATTCTTGAATTTATGTTTGATAGTGAGTATAGTTGTGACACTTGAGTCTGTCGTCATGCGACAATGAGTATAACTTTTCGACACTTATTAGAATTATTATTTTTTTGACTTTTATGATACTTGTTTCTTGAGGACATTTGTGATACCACTATATTGAGATGTTGCACGCCTTGACTTGGCGAGATTATGGATTGAGGATACTATTGTAATGAGGCATTGGATGCCAGACTGTGAGAACCTTCAGGATCGGTGACTGGGGATATGAGATCATGATAAAGCTAGAGATTGTACGCAGTGGGGGTACCTCCATGGACCTTTCCTATGGCAGAGACTGGAAAAGATGTATAGGACGGAGAAGGAATATATGGGAATTAGGATTATCCTTCTATGAAGCCCTCTTGTTGGACCTACGGGTACTATAGGAGGAATGTACACAAGACTGGTTACTTTATGGTATGTATTTA
>JBDJHY010532953.1:0-16943 GCA_039654485.1 Withania somnifera
CATAGGGTTCCTATATCTATCATTTTTTATCTAGGCACGCAGTTTACCTCACAGTTTTAGAGGTCTGTTCTGTGAGATTTGGGTACTAAGGTTCAATTTACCCCAATGTTTCATCCACAGACTGATGGTTAGTCCAAGAGGATTGTTCAAGTGTTAGAGGATATATTGATAGAGACTGTAGTGGATTTTAGGGGGTATGGGATCATTATGTAGCGTTAGAAGTAGAATTTGCATATAATAACTATCATTCTAGTATCCAGACTATTTGAGGCGTTGTATGGTAGGCGGTGCAGGTCGCTTGTTGGTTGGTTCAACTGCTTTGAAGCTAGGGTTCAGACCATAGACTTGTTGCTTGATTCTCTCGACTAGGTCCAAATGATTCAGGATAGACTGGGGGCAGCGTAGGGCAGGAAGAAGAGCTACATTAACCATAGACTTCACACCTTAGAGTTTGGAGTTTGTATAGAGTCTTTCGGAGGGTATCTCCTATGCATGGTATGATAAGATTTGGTATGCGGGACAATCTTATCCCTCGATATATTAGACAATTTGAGGTTTTTGAGAAAGTTGGTAATGTTTCCTATTGTTTGGCTTTTCCTTTTGTGTATTTAGCTATTCATCCAGTTTTTCATGTTTTGATGCCATGGAGATATGTTCCGGATAAGTCTCATCTTCTCTGTTGGGATTCGATTCAATTAGATGAAAATCTGTCTTTCTCTAAGGAGCTGATACCAATTCTAGATAGGGATGTCAGTAGGTTGAGGTCTAGAGAGATCCTTATAGTTATGGTTCAGTAGAGACACCTTTTAGATATCACCATTTTCTATATGTTATTGAGCCGTGTAGTTTGGTCACCCTGTAATAAGAAAAAAATGGATAAAATTGTACAAAATATGAATTTCTAATAATAACATAAGATAATTGATCTTTTTACTTAATTTTGACTCAATTGCACATCGAGCATCCGAAACTATTTTTTTTTTTTTTTTTTTTTTTTTGTATTAGACCAGGTTTCATGAGCTAGTAGCAATTACTATCACTTAAAACTTATGTTGGGACTTGGGTCTAACTATGTTCGGTAGTGAGTACAGTCGTTGACACTTGAATCAAACTTCGTGCAACAATGAGTACAACTTTTCTAAACTTATCACGCTTGTATATTTAGGCACTTGGTGATACTATTATACTGGGACAAATGGCACCCTAAGTTGCCAATTTAATACACAATAATACCATTATACTGAGGGATTGTATGCCAAATGATGAAACTCCCTGAGATTTTGTGATACTGGTATGTGAGATTATGTGATGTTAGAGTATCGTACGTGGTAGGCGTACCTCCATGAAACCTTCCTCCATAATGCTTGTGACTAGAGGAGCAATACAAGTCAGAGTAGGGATATACGGGGTCCAACACTTCCATGGGTCCTTCTTGCTGGTCCTTCTGGTACTGGATGAGGAATATACCAGGAACTGTGACATTGTGTGGTTGTGTTACTTTCTTGCACTTATTTGCTTTAGCGTACCCACTGTATTATGGGATGTCATCGGGTGAGTGTGACTTCTGTGTACGCTGTCATTCTTCAGGGGGCTTGGCAGTGTTAATTTACTTACTATAGCTTTGTATTTACTGTTTAAGCTAGGTGTACTTTTTATATTTGGACCTCCTTTACTCTATGGGTTACTTGTGCATGGCGTTATTTTCTTTCTCATCCCTTTTTTGTATCTTGAGGTTACCGGTAGACTGTCCATGTCTCTTTATTTCCTTTTCTACCTACTCTTTCTTCCTTTTTTGTTATTATTTTTGTATTGCTGCAAGGACCCCGGGTACATTCTTTTCTTCTTACTTGTGATCCTAGTCTTTGTTTTTTCTAGCGTTGACCATGTTCTATCTGTTAACTTTCTTCTTGTATGTGTTTCTAGCTTTTCGTGTCTTATTTATTGCTTCCATGACCTTACTTATTGTATTCATGTTATTTAATGCTTTTATGCTTTTTTATGCCTAGTGGGCCTCGAAACCTATTGAGTACTTGTTGATTCGGCGACTTGTACTCATCCTACACTTGTCTTTTTGTGTGGTGCATATCAGAGTACTAGCGCTCAATGTTGATTCGTGGTTAGCAATTCATTCCTCCTTGTTTTTGATTTTATAGATAAAGGGTGAGCTTTGGGCGTCCTGCTGTTCCTGCTCTCTTCATCTTGTATTTTATCTCTTTTGTGTTTCGGAAAGAGGCTTTGTATTATATACTTATATTGTACTCTTTATTTAAGGGCTTTGTATTAACACTTATACTAGATCTTGGGGAGGTTTGTTGATTCTATTTGTGTTATTTCGCTTCTTTGATTTTATCTCCCTTATCATTACTTTATTTACTTGTACTTGTGCATTTTGTTATTGGTATAGTAGCCCTCTATTTCATCTTCGAGCTACAGGGTTGGTTCTCCTACTGTGGGATAGTAGGTGCCATCATGATTTATTAATTCAAGTCGTGACAAATCCTTATCCAATTTCATTTTTATTGAGAGGTGTGAGCATTATTTTACCCCTCCTAGAGCGAGAGTTTGATTTCTGGTTTATTAAGTTGACCTTGGTAGTTGGGCCCATACCCATCTCTCATCTTACTTTTTTTGTACTTAAAGAATTTGAGGTTTTATTTTTTGGTCGGTGGAGTTATTATGGGTTTTATGGTAGATCTGTTCCTGTTCTATTCCTTGGGTTCATTATTTAGTAGTGGATTAAGGGTGTCGATCCTAGTGTTGGCTTTCCAGGTATGTCAATGTTCTTTTGGATTTAGGTCATCCATCGTATGGTGGGAAGTGATTCAGTTTTTAGTTTGGGTTAGCTTATTTGATTTTTCTTTAGTATGAATTTCTATATCCAATTTATGTTTGGCTGATGCTTGGATATTTAATAGAGACCCCTTTCATGCCTTGTTTTAGAGCATCGGAGTAGCGTCACGAAAGTGTGGTTAGTATTATGAGGTGTTGTGGATTGGATTAGAGTTATTTTACCATTTAAGGTTGTGTTGGCATTGTGGATGGTGTGTTTTCATTAGCTATGCGTCTCCTTCTTGTGTATTTCTAATTGTATGGTTTACTTTATGGATAAAATAAAAGTTGGGTAATTTGGTTATGGCTTGAGCTGCGGTGTGTTGTTTCATTAATCGAATATCGTCCCAACTAGTCAGGAATTGATATTTGTGGAATCTTTGGTGTGAGGTAACTGAATCAGTATCAGCATCTCATATTTTTTGGATTACTCTTATGTTTTGATACTCCATCCTTCATGTTCAGATTGACTCGGTCTTTGTGTGTGGATTTGTGGTGGATATGCATTAGAATAGGGGTATATTTCTTAGAACGAAGTCTATGAACCCATTATTAAGTTGCATCAAATGTAACCTTCCTACCGCAGGTGAATTCCTGTATCAAAGACCAAGATGTGTGATAATGGACTCCCTTTTACAAACCTATTGTACAACTAGTGGGAAATTTCCACGGGTTGTAAGTCGACTTGACTAGAGAGGCCTATACTTGAGCTATGGTAGGAGACTATTATTTTACTTGTTTCATCCATGTGAGATTTTATTTGATGTGTGTCGGAATTCATGGAAATTTTTGCCTATCAAGATCGAGTTATTTTAGTCCATATAGCTTATTTGCTATTGCTTTTGGGATGTCTTATTTTTGGTTGTTATTAGTTTTTTTTTTTTTTTTTTTTTTTAGTGGTTACTTGTCTTAAGTTGGTTTGTTTGCTTCTATCTATTTGGTTTCTATTATTTTGGGGTAAGTGGTTCAGGTTGCCTTTGTGAGTTGGGTTAATTTCATGTAATGCTCTTGCTGATGTGTCAGATTCTAGATTCGCAGTTAAGTTTCAATTGTGAGACTTTTCTCTGGGTCATGGTTGAGTGCTGACAGTTGGTGACAAAATTATTCTCTTGCTGAATTTGTTCGGGGTGATGGTAATTATTGGAGTATTTGCGTTTTATCCCTTTAGACTGGCTGCTATGAACATTTGTGGACTTTTTTTTTTGGACTATGTGATAGGTTTTAAGTTTGGACTACTAATGATGAGTTGGTTCGTGATTTCTAGTTTTTGTTCTTGATTAGTGTGATATGTGCTTTGGTTCCTAGTTTTGCGCTCTTGTTGGATTTTTGTCTTGTGTTTTATTCGATTGGCACCGCGAGGTTATTTTTTCTTTGTGTAGGGGGTGTTTCAGAATGAATCTATTCAATTTTGATGGAGTGCTTGGCATTTGTATGCGAGCCTGTGATCATTCTAGTTTGATGATTTTTGAGAAGGGGGTGATTTTGAGTTTCTTGTAGTTAAGTCCTGTCGATATGCTCCCTTTAATTGGGAAGCCTTTTGATTAGCCGAGTAGGTCTTTTGTGGTTGGTTTTATACTGTCCCAGAGTTTGATACCTTCCCTTCCCCTCTTGTTCAGACTTCGGGGATGAAAGTCTTTTTAGTAGTGGGTGTTGTGATAACCTTTCTGGTCATTTCCACTTGTTTCACATTTTCTTGTATCTTAAAGATTTCTTGTAGTGTCCCTAGGTCATTTGTGACTTATCGAGACCGATGGTTAGGTTCTCGAGTTATTCATTTGGTTGTTATGTTCGTTTCCCTATTCTAAGGCCTTAAGTTTTGAAATCGTATACTCTTGTTAGTTTCAAAACATGGATTTAGTTCTAGATGAACTCTTGGTTCGTGTTCGGAAGACTTAGTTGCAATTTTGTCTTTTTCTACATGTTTTATGAGCTTTCTAGATTATAAATGTATCTTGAGTAGTCATTTTGTAATCGGAGCCTAGAATTCGAAATTCGACTACACTATTAACTCTAGAATCTCAGGTTTGGGTTAGATGTAGTGTGCTTTGGATCTCGGGATAACCAAATTGGTACTCACTTGGAATTTATGTAATTTAGGCTAATAGTTGACTTTAGTCAACATTTCATTGAAATGATCTTTTATCTGAATTTCATATACATCTTGAGTTCGGAATGTCACTTCTGTGCTAATAGCATATGTTGTTTGTGTTCATCGGATTCTGAATGCATTCCGAACCTTGTTTCAATATTTGTGGTTTTTGATGATATTGCTAGTGTCTGGTGCATGTCGCACCTGCGACATTTTTTCCATAAGAGCAACGTTGCACCTGTGATGCTCTGTGAGTAGAGGCTATCATGCACCTGAGCTCTAGCGCACCTGCAACCAATGCCCTGGACCAACTGAGTCGCACCTCCGATGCCTTATTCGGCAAGTTGCGATGTCCCTTCTAATATAAATAGCAGAAAATTTGTTTCCTACTTATTTTTTCATCTTCCCAATTCTTCAAACACTATAAAACCTCCATTAAAATACTTGGGTCTTTTCTTGAGATCATGGGTGACTGTGGAAACATGATTTCATTGATATTCCTTTGATTATTGGTAAGTTTCCACATTATTTCATTAAATTTCACCCAAAATACCAAATTTCTTAAAGTTTATTTCTTCATTTTATTTCACTCTTTCAAGCTTGTTTCTGTCTTGGTTTAGCTCTAAATTCGGGGTTATGAGTTCCCCACTATGTGGGGAACTTCTTGATACCTTTTGTATGAAGTTTCGAGTTTGCGGGCTCCTAGTATTGTTTTGACCCATAGTTTAACCGCGACTATTTTCATAGCTTTATAGGTATTGTTGGACTCGTATTAACGTGTAGATTATTATTTTTCTAGTTTTGCGGTCGTTCGAGCTTGCTTTTGCATTCTTGGAGTTTTTGGAGTAGTCCGGACATCTTTTACGTTATATTTGCAAGCTTGTCTTCATAGGACAGGTAGGATACGTCTTAAGATCTTAGACTTTGATTATATGGGATGTAATAGTACTATTTAGCATCCTTGGGTTGGGAATTTTAGGTTTGTACCCTTGACCAATTCTTTGTTGGTTCTTAATTAAGTATTGGTGTTGTACTTTGATAATAATTTACCATATGGTCTGCATTGACTCTAGAACATAAATTGTGGAATTATTGGGAACATCCATGAGTCCCAGACATTGATTTGGCCGGTTATGCCTACTATAGTGATTCGAGCTTGTGAGGGCCGATAGTACGTTCAGTGATCCTTGATTGTGATTGTGCTCATATCATTTCTTTAGGCCAAAAGCCCAGTAATGATGAGTTTGGAACCTTGTATGGCCTTAAGAGCCCGTTTTGGTATATTGATGACTTGCATTACTTCAAGATTTTTTATTATTAAAATTGAGCATAGATATCTTGATATGATCATAGAGATTTTGACATTACTGCCTAATCCTGATATGAAATTGGTTTTTAGGTGGACTATTTACTATAACAAACTTTTTATGATTTTCTTAATCTATTCTAAGACCTGATTGTTGATTGGGCGTCCAGTACTACTATTTTCTATTATTTTAATAGGGCCTTAAAACTAGGAGTCAGGTACAAGACCTTGCTAGCACTTATAGCTTTTGCCCATTATCAAACGCTGAGTATCAACCATTACCCAATTTAGTCCAAAAAGGAGTTGGGCATGGATAATGAGTTTTCTACTTATTTTAAACCTTGCTAAGACTTGGCTCCAGAGACCTGAGTCAGTACTGACATGTACTCTAGTTATGATATTCAGTCATGAGCGTTGGTTACGACATTTGTTAGTATGCGGGTTTTGACCCAACATGGACCCTATCATCTCGGGCCAAGTACGTAGGTGACCAAGGGATGGATATACGGTGGAATAGTAGGTATACAGGGAACAATTCCCTCCTACCATGCCTACCGTTTCAAGGGAGGAGCATACACCCTGCATTAGCACACTTTATGTCTGTGTTAATTTCCAAACATGACTTCTTATTTGATACCTTCTAGTAGAATGGGATGCCAGTGGGTGATCATGAGTACTTGTATTGTGTTTATTTATTTATCTTTTTCATTTCATTTATGTCTGTTACTTGGTAGTATTTAGAATTTCCTTGGCTAGTAGATATTGTTTGTGTGTGGGTTTTATTTGATTATACCTTTTTCCTTTGTCCATTATTGAATTTATTGGTTTACCTCCCTTATTCATTCTCTGTATTCCATTATCTATGGCAAGGACTTAGGTATTTCTTCACCTTTTTAGCTAAGTTCTTCTGTTACTGTTGTTAGCTAGCTCCATCGTTTGTTCCTTGTTTACTTCAATTATCTGTAGATCAAATCCTTACCTATACTTGTACTTTTTGATATTTATGGTTCCATTCTTCATTATCTGCTATTTACTTCTTTTTGGTGCAGACCAAAGTACGAGCATTCGCCTTTGATTCCTGATTGAGTTGATTGGAATCCAAATCTTGCCTTTACCTCTTCCTATCTTTCATTTCTATCATTTTACTGTTTTAGATAGATATTACATTTTCACTTCAAACTTAGTATGGCTCATGTACTAGTTTACTAGGTTTAGGGAATTTCTTTCGTTGTAATATATTTACATGTGTTCTATCTTGATTTATACTATTATATTCTGTATTTACTTAGTCACTTTTGCTTTCTATACTTATTGGGTGGCTATCCTACAGTGGGATGTAGGTGCCCTAATGATCCTAGGAATCAGGTCTTGACAATAGAACCTTGTGTGAGTTTCCCAACCTCGCACTCTCCAATAACTCCCAACAAGTAGCTAAAAACTCAATAGCCTCCTCTGCTGTGACACTAGAAAATTTAGTAGGATCTATTTTCCTGAATTTCTCATAATGGTGCTTATCGTCATCTGACATAGCAACTCAAAGAACAAGGGCTCCAACACCCGGTAACTATATACTCTCATCTCTAGGAACCGTGAGTGGCTATTCAACTAAATAATGAACCATAGGAACCTATTGTTGTTGATTCTGAGTTTGTGCTCCTATACCATCCTGGAATCCTCAGGGTGTACCATCTACGATCCCACCATGATCTATTATCTCCAATACTCCTAATACTCTGAGGAAATTCTCCTGAAGTAATAGAGTGGAAAAGGTATCCATGTCTTCTTCCCCCCTAATATTATAAAGTTATGGCTTTGGGGAGGATACTCTAGCCTGACCTCGTTCAGTATTGCTCTGTGGCCTTTTGCCCAGGTCTACTTTTGACCCCTACCTCTAACTAGTGAATCCTTAATAGGAGTAGGGTTAGTCTCTCCTCTAGATACCGATGTAATCCTATCCATCTTTCATTAGAACAAACTTTGTCTCAAAACATGGATGAACATAATGCAAGATAAGAATGAAATAATAAATGGAATAACCTCCTAAAGATATTGAAGCCTCTCAAAGATAGGTAACGGCTATCTTTGTACAAATCCGTGAGACTTTACTAAACTTTGGCTTGTACATATATGGGACCAATGAACCAGAGCGCTAATACCAACTTGTCACGACCCCAAATCCCAAGTCGTTACAGCACCTGTTGTAACCTACCTAGACAGGTAAGCCTATACAATACTATATAGGTAAATATGGAAAATAATAAATCAGTGAGAAGGAAAGAAAGTGTAATATAAAATCCACAGGAAAAACCACCCAGAAACTAGGTCATAATGTACAAGCCTCTAATGTAAAGGATACATAGATGAAAAGAAATACATAGTCTCAAAATATCTAGGATCATGAAACAGGATATAACACATAAATAAAAGAGTTTGGGCATCTTCCTGATGACAAACAACTACCTCGACTCTCTAAACTCATGAGCCTCGGACCTGATCAGAAAGGATATGATCAAACTGCTCTAGATTCTGTACCTATATAAGTATAAAAAAGCAAGGGAATTATTACCAAATAAACAATGGATATTCAGTAAATATCCCTGGCCTGGAACTAAAAAAAATAATGAAGCATCACTAATTACTCTGATCATCCCAACCATAGTTCTCCAAACTCTGAGCTATTAATCAGTACAACACCAATAGTTTATAATGAAAGTAAATAATAGATACAGGGTATAGGGGTAATAACAGTAATAAACCTTACAACATAAACAATAATGAATCAACAAAAGAAATATAACCGCTACATCTGAATCCAAGATTCCATGGACACATCTTCAACAAAATGTTACCTTTCAACTCAAGTGAGAATGCTTAATTACTAACAAGTGTGTAATCCAATCCTTAACCAATTTGGAGGAGGCCTCCTTCTTGAATCCATTTCACAACTCATGGGAAAAAACACCACTCATTGTTCCAAGTCCTCATAGATGGAGTCTATAGAACCTCGATTAGTCTTTATTCCACAAGCACGTCTGCGGTAGGAAGGGTACATCCTACACAACCGAGAAACAAGATCGTGGAATAGAAACTAATTAAGAATAGGCCAAGGTAAAAATCTAATAATACCAATCTCAACCATCTCATAATTTCAATTTCATCTAGAACCATCTATTCTTTCTCAACTTACCATCAGTAAGGATTTTCTTTCAACTTTCAAGTGACCGTACATTACAATTTCAAAAGCATATAATTTATCTATCCATATTAATCTCAGAACACCTTTCCAGTTCAGTTAATAAATGAGGCTAAGAAATATCTTAACAATATGTATAAGGAACCATAAATACATGATCTCATGAAGTAGAGAAGCAAAACATACAATGAGTCAATATATGTGAGAAACAATGATTAGAAGATGTAATGCATAGATTTAACTCACTATCAAAACATTACCGGTAACAACCTCGGCTATTCGCATTTACATCATCATATATCTCATATTATAGTAATGTCGGTACGGTCCTCGGCTCTTAGTTTCATATCATCAGCATTTACATATCATAGAAATATCGGTATGATCCTCGGCCCTTGCATTGACATCATCGTGTTTACACATTTAGTAATACCCGTATGGTTCTCGGCCCTTACTTCCATAGCGCCAACATTTACCCCGGATAGCAATAACGTTGTGATCCTCGACCCTTGCTTTCCCATTATCAATAGCTAAATACCAATACAATGTCAAGATCCAATAACAATTAGGCTTTAGGAATTAATAAATATATAGCACGACGAAGGAAAATAACCAAGAAGCCTCAACTTGGGAAATTAATCAAATAAAATATCATATGAATTCAACCAAGGCTCTCATGGGCACAATCTCAAGTAAGGAACAACAAAATATAAGATGATATTTCATGGAAACAACAAGTCCATATCTATCCTTACTCAACTAGAGATAATAAGATAATCAAATATTTACCTATTTTTGTTCCTTGGTTTTAACTCTGCATGTATGACTTTCGCCCCGGGGAAACATTAGTCACTACACAACACGGGCAACACAAATAATCCCCTTTAGTCCCAATTAAAAGTAAATAGTAAACAAAAAGGATCCTACATAGTTGTTTAATAGGGTCAAGCCTCCACTTGCCTTATCAAAATGAGGAAATAATCAAGCGGGTGCTTTGCCTTTACGTTGTGCCTCCAACTCAGCAAAATCTATTGAATAATTAATTTCCCATAAGACATTATGATAAATAATACCTATAATATGATGCTCTAACTTGGGTTCAAACTACTACCAATTGCCAAACCAAAAGCCTTTTCAAAAATTGAGAAGTTTTCATGAAATTCAATTCACCCATAGCTTGGGAAATCTAAATATTGAGTTTAAATCAAAAGTTAGATTCAATTAGCCAAATAATAAATTTATTTATAAAGAGGAGATATAGGTTTTAAGTTCCCAAGATGATTCTTATAAATCACAAGAGCAATAATCAACCCACGATTTTATGAACTCACATATGAAACCCCAACAAAAATAAAGTTGAAAATCACCTTCAAAAGCTCAAAGTATCAAACTAAATGTTCATGACAAAACCCCTCATAATTTCTCTTTAGAAAACAAATATTTTGATGTAAATTTAGTGAAATTATCAATGGAAAGTGAATAAATAGTGTCAAATAACTTACCCAATGTTTTTCCTCAAGAAGTAGCCTTTGGAAATGTCAAAATAGAGCACTCAAGGTTTAGAAATGGCAAATGGGTGAGAAAACCCAATTTTGGAATTATATATACTAGGGTTACATATGACGATTTATCATCACAAAGGACCAATTTATCAGTTACCTATTTATTATTCAATCTCCTGATTTATCAACAATGACCAATTTATTGGTCATTTTACCAGTAAATCGATTACACAAGAAAACCAGCAATTTAAGGATTTCGTTCTTAGTACCCATAACTCATATGGAAATGCCCCCCTCTCCCACCAGGCCAAAGATGAACCAATAGTACATATGGAATGTAGTACATATTTCAGGTGCAATGGAATCATCAAATCATCAATCTGAACCACATGGATCATTACTCGCTATGGTTATTAAAAAGAAAAATTTTGACGAAATTTTGATATGTGCATACAAACAAGCCTAATGACCTCCCAACCCAACGATATTGACAGAATTTGGATATGAGATACCTATGTTTAAATTTTACCAAAGTTAATTTTTTTCCTTAAACCTCAAATTCATCAAATCAAAAGAACTAAAATCAATACAATAGGTATAAAACTAAAATCAAAAGTCCAATTTTGACATTTCGGTGTTCATGGAACTGGAAAGATTCTATTCTAAGACTTCAAACTCCAAATGAGGTCAAAAACCACATAATTTAATACAATGGCTTCCAAAAAATGAAAAATCTCAAAGCTCACAACTTTTGGATCTGTTTCAAAACGAACTCACTAAATTGAATAATTATAACTCATAGAAATATCAAAAACGCTGAGATGCTAATTTTACCAAAAATGACCTTCAGTGCTATTACATGAAGGGTCTAAGGAATAGGTTAATAAGATAAACACCACTTTTATTCCCATCCCTCAGAGAAAAATCTATTTTGTTAAAGATATTTCCTCATTATATATATTTAGTTATTTAGAGATCATTTCTGAATGGGGGGCTCTAGAATATCTTGGTAATATAAACCAATTTGGATCAAGTTTAAGTTCCTTCGTGAGTTTTCCTCAACATAAAGGTAAAGTCAAATTTCAACCTTCTTTAATTAAGATGTCTACATAGAAGAGTGTCCATACTCAAATACGGCTTCAAAATTATAAGAGTTCCATTTTTAACAGTTCTATTTTTTTAATGGTTCCATTTTTTAACGGTTTCAAAATTATAAGATGTCAAATTTCAACCTTCTTTAACTGTTCCATTTTTTTCTCTATATGCTTCCCTAGTTAAGGCTATTTGGTTTCAACTATGACATACTAAAATGGGGCAGTATTGTGTGTTTATTTTCCTAGAAGTAAGTGTTATCTTTATCTTATTTCATGTATGTTGTTGATTAACTTTTGATCTTTCTGTGTTCATGATTTATAAGTTTCTATTTTGGTGTTATTCTCTTGATTATTAGTATCAATATAAGTGGGAGAAGTAAATAGGGTGTTCTTGTGTACATTTTAGGCAGATACGATGAGTTATCTTGCATCATTCACCATTTTCATGTCCTCCTCTTTTCCTAAAGTGCTACTAATAAAATACTTTTATTTTTGAATATGTATTGATGCTTGAGAATATGGGTTTGTGAAGGTTCTGATTTAAGTGGGAACTATTTATATGTGAAGGATATTGTGTTAATGATTGCTCTCTATGTGTTTTATTATGATAAGATAGGTTTGTTTGACTTGGTCGAGGCAATTTTAAAAAATGTCAATGTAAGTCCATGAGATTCTCATCTCCATTTGTTGAACTAATATAACGATTAAGTAGATTTTCTTATCTATCATAT
The DNA here is from genome assembly GCA_039654485.1 of Withania somnifera. Classification (NCBI taxonomy): domain Eukaryota; kingdom Viridiplantae; phylum Streptophyta; class Magnoliopsida; order Solanales; family Solanaceae; genus Withania; species Withania somnifera. The sequence continues at coordinate 12,745 of JBDJHY010532953.1, forward strand.
TTCAATATTACTCCTTATATACTCTCTTAGTTAATCTTTTCAGGGTTTGTTTGAGTCTCTAGAATCTGTCAATCTTTATTTTGTGTTACAGTGCATTTGTTAACTTGGTTTCTATAAAATTTAGTTTTGTATTTTTTTTTTCTATTGGGGATTTACATTATGCTACTTTTATGAATATAGCCAATAATTTAAAGTAGCCCCTTTCCTTAGATGAGCATAACCCGATTCTAATGTTTACACATTAATTATAGATTTGCAATGTAGCTTAGTTGGCCTTCGTTTAAGTGTTTTGAGACAAGTCTATATGACAACCATGTGAGTGTTGTGACAGTTGTTTGTGACATAATTGATCAAAGACCTTGATTTTCCCTCTCTTGCCTACTAGTTGATTTTGCATTATTTTTAGCCTGATTCCATTCCTTTGTTATGATTCTTACAAATCATTGGATCAATGTTATGTTTAAAGTTTTTTTCTTTAAAGCTGTAGAAACTTTTAAAACAGTTGAGTGATGTTTATTTTGACAAAACTCAAATTCCTCTTGTTTTACTCTTTCTGTCTAGTCTAGGTCAACTCATGTATTAAAATAGTAATCATTGAGGTTTAAACGAATATCATGCCTTGTACCCTCATTAATAGAGTTATATGATATATAGATGAGAAAAGATTTTATTTTTATCCCTTAGAACTTGGTCACTATAAACTTCTTTAATGATTTCTTGGTATGCAAGTTTAAGTGAAGGTGTGCATGTCCTTTCTTGATTTTCTTAATATGTTAACACACTATACACACACTCCACTGACTTAAAAGGATAATAACAGGATGATCCCTTTGGATAATTCTAGCATTAGGAATGAACTCTTGACTATCATTTTTTTAATACCTAAGTAGATTAGGTTTTACATAAAATTAAATGTTTAAATCATCTTATGATATCATGGATGTTCAGATAATTACCAAGGAGTCATTGTGTTCTAGTTGTGTGAGAATGTTTTAATTTTATTCTTCCATCTCCTTTCTTTATTATGTTTGTGAGTTGAGAAAACTGATAGGAATTTGAATTGTTAATTACTCCCTTTTTATTATAATTTCAATCTAACTTTTTCTAGTTTCTTTGTTAATAGGCTCATTTGGTTAAGCTCTTTGCATTCAGGTTACTGATCATTAGGACATTGTGTTTAAGAATTCAATTGATACGTAGGCTGACCCAAAATTTGCCTCCATTCCCATTGTTCACTACTTGATCTTTATTGTTGGATGATATCTTTCATACGCAAGTTTGAGTAAGATCTGGTCATATATACATTAGTTAATATACCCTATTTATCTAATGCTATTTGGTATAAGGGTTGAACCTTTAGGATTTGATCATAATGTTGCATTCTACAAAAGTTCTTCTAACAGCTCCTTAGGTGTTAGAGATCATTTGATCATAGAAAATGTGAATAGTAGAGCATATTCCCCTAAAACTATTGTTATGACTCTAAAAAGATCAATGTGTATTTAAATTTTCAACATGGTGTCTTCCTGTAAACTTATATGTGCTCATCTATGCTTTGTTGGTCTTGGTTAATCTGAGGGAAGGGCCAGGTTCTATTTGGCTATAGCAAGATCTTTCTCTTTAATAAGTATTTCAAACTTTGATAAAGTTTCTTTCTAATCCTAATTGGACAGTTTATGCCTTGCCTTGTTTTGGTCCAAATATATGAATTCTTATAGTCCCAAGTTAGTCTAAGAGAAGATTTTATTGTCTAAATAGTGTGGAATCTCTTTATTTCACATGAGGCTCATATAGGTGCGGTGTAATGATTCTTATGGTCATTGTTGCAATTTATCATTTTCATGTATCTTAGATATTTCCTGTAGCATCCCTAAGTCAATTATAATTTATCAGGATTGGTGGTTTGGTTGTCGAATCATTCATTTGGTCGTTATGTCATTTTTCCTATTTTAGAGCCTTAGCTTTTGAAATCATTTACTTTATTCAAAATTTTGTAAAAACAAGCTCAGGATTAAATTCTGACAGTTCTGGCAACTCTTGAATGTCGAATTTAGTTTAGGTGAGTTGTTCATCTGAGTTTCAGGCCAACCACACTCGTTTTGAGTACTCTATTGGAAAGTTGGTTGTTTTGTCATATAGTCGAATTTGTCTAAAATTTTATCAAAATGACCTCAGAATGGAATTTTTTTTTTTTTTTTTGCCATTGAGTCTGGAATTTTATATCCATGCAGTTGGTATTTTGGTTTATCTGTATTAGGCTTTGTGTGGTCCTGGAAGCCCTTTATCTAATTTTCTGAATTTCTAGTGCAAGCCATAGGGTGCACCTCCCAAGCCTTAGCATGATTGCGCTAGGAAGTGCTATCGGCACTAATAAGCAACCCATACTCAGCTTGATTGTACCTTCCTAGCATCTTTTATATTGGTCTCTAGGTGTCCTATTTATGCGATTGTGTCATCTAGCACCATTGGCAATGGCTTTCCCTTCTCTTTCTCAACGGATGGGGCTAAGTAGTTTTCCTTCCATTTAGCACCGATGGCGCTTAGCCCTGTACCTAGTGTAAATATTTCAAGTTTTTTTCTATTTTACTTATCTTCTCACTTTAAAACTTGTTTTGCCTCTATTATTGGACCTTGGGTTTTAACGTATGACCTTGGGTAGTATTAGAAACTTGACTTCAATTATTCTCAAATTATTGGTAAGTTTCCACTCAAATTTCATCTGGTTATGTTCAAAAATTCCGAAATTCTTCAAGTGAGTTCGTCACTTTAAATCATTGATTCTAGATTATTTCTTACTCTTCTTAGCACCGAATTTTGGGTATGAGTTCCCTATAATGTGAGGAAATTTTTATACTTTTTGTTTAAAGTTTTGGATTCACGGGCCCATAGGTCTATTTTGACTCAAACTTTGACCCTAGATATAATTATAGGTTTATGGGTATTCTTTGACTCGTATAAATTTGTATATTATTTTTTCTAGTTTCGTGATTGTTCAAGGATATTTGTGTATTTTTGGAGCTGTTGGAGTTATCTAGGCTACTTTACTCAATATTTGTGAGATTATCTTGAACTTCGGGTAGGCTATGCCTTACCGATCATAGACTTGGATTATATGGGAAATGATTATAATAATTAGTCATCCTTCAGTTAAGTTTCTAGGTGTGGTACCATTGATCATGTACGCTAGTTTATTCTTTTTTTTTTTTTTTTTGTTCTGGTTTTGTGTTGCATTTGTGATTATAAAACCCTATGACCTAGTGTGGTCCGTTTTCCTCTAGAACCTAGATGGTTGCACTTATGGAAAATATCTGTGTCCCGGATATTATTACAAGTTATGGTTTTTGTAGATATCGAGCTTGTGCATAGATGGTAGGATTTGTTTGAGCTATTGTTGTGGTTGAGCATATCCTTATCATGAAAATTGGTTTTCATGCGTTATTTTCTACTTTATGGCCAAGAGCACGGCATTATTGATTTTGAAACCTTGCATGGCTTTATGGGCCTGTTTTTAGTATATGAGACTAAAATGAGTATCAAATTATGGGTTTACAAGTTTTTTATGATAAATGAAATAATAAAGATATAAATACTATTTTGACATAATACTAGACTCGGTGATGGCCGAGAGCTATACATTGATGATTTATACTAGTTTTAGACTCGATTCGAGCAAGTATGTGACCGGAGAAGGGGTATAAGAGGGAGTAGAGGTATACAAAGGAAGCTCTTCCTTGTTTACTAACTATCAGACCAACAGGTATCAGAGGAGGAGAACATACATTTACTTATAGACTTCATCATATCATCATGCATATTATATCCTCCAGTATTATTTAATGGTTTTACTCTCTGGTAGTATAGGATACCAGAGTGTTTACATTCACTTGTTTGTATCTCTCAGTCGTATAAGAAGGCATTGGGATTATGTTTACTTATTACAGTTCTGATACACTTTTATGGGTTGGATTTGTATTTTTTGGGCTTCCTTTGATTCTCCTTTGTTATTATACTTGTTGTAGCTAGCCCTTCTTCCTACTCTAGTTATTTGAGGTTGCTGGTATACTGCCACTTTTGTTGTTCATTTACATCTTATTATCTTAGCATGGACTCAGGTTTATTCTCTTCTTTGTCTTCCTAAATCTTCCTAATTTTTAGCTAGTTACCTAGGATATATTCTAGTCTTTATGCAATGACCCTTG